>JASUUG010000826.1:0-55661 GCA_030449905.1 Luvunga scandens | reverse complement strand
TCGCCTTGCCGACGGGGTGGCTGCATGCCTTGGCCATGGGCTGGCTCCGTGCCTTGCTCGAAATGCAGCACATGCTCGCGACCAAGGCACGTCGTACACTCTCATTCACACACAACACGCACTCGGGCTGCGATCCCGAGGCAAGGATAGGGAGCTCGAGCGTGGCCCTGTGCCATAGCCTTGGCCGCGGGAGAGCACTTGGCCTTGGGTGCCATGGCCTTGGCCACGGTGGCTGGGTGCCTTGGCCTTGGCCGGGGGCTGGCTGCGTGCCTAGGCCTTGGCTGCGGGCTGGCTGGGTGCCATGGCCTTGGCCTTGGCCGCGGGGTGGACGCGTGCCTTGGCATTGGCCACGGGGTGGCTGCGTGCCTCGGCCTTGGCCTTGGCCGCAGGCTGGCTCCTTGCCTTGCTCGAAATGCAGCACATGCTCGCGACCAAGGCACGTCGCACACTCTCATGCACACACAACACACACTCGGGCTGCGATCCCGAGGCAAGAATAGGGAGCTCGAGCGTGGCCCTGTGCCATAGCCTTGGCCGTGGGTGAGCAATTGGCCAAAATGTGAGCACACGGTCCTCGCCGTTGCTTCATATTGTTGGACCAAAAACTGAGATCCACACCTACCTTCGACTTCTTTCTCCGGTTTTGCCTGAATCGGATGAGTTGGCCCACCCGTTCGCTGCCGGTAACATGGCCGTAAAACGAGTTTAGGAGCTCGGAATTGGATTCCATTTTCTCCCGCCACCTACTCCCACCAAACCCGACCACGCCAGCCCAAAATCCCACACCACCCCCGAAATGCGAAATTTGGCCTCAGTCTGTGTCCGATAGCTTACGGATTTTGGCCCTTTCCTGCGGAAAATTGGGCGCAGGGCCTCCCGCATTATTTTCGCCATTTCTTCGAGCGGAAAACAGTACTTGCACCATGAGGAGGCCCCTGGCCCAGTTCTACCACAATCGAACCAATTCGCGGGCACGTTTCGTACCCTTTTCGCACCCCCGCACTCTCGGTAAAACGGCCGTAAAACGAGGTTCGGACCTCGGAATCGACTCCCATCTTTTCCGACGTTCGACTGTCACACGTATGTAATGCATCACCTGAAAAATCCCGCACTGCCCCGGAAATACGAAAGTTGGCCAAGATCCGCGACCCACAGTACACGGTCTTGGCCGCGGGGTGGCTGGGTGCCATGGCCTTGGCCGCGGGGTGGCTGGGTGCCATGGCCTTGGCGTGGCTGAGTGCCTTGGCCTTGGCCGTGGGCTGGCTGCGTTCCTAGGCCTTGGCCGCGGGCTGGCTGCGTGCCTAGGCCTTGGCCTTGGGCGCGGGGTGGACGCGTGCCTTGGCCTTGGCCTTGGGCGCGGGGTGGCTGCTTGCCTGGCCTTGGCCTTGGCCGTGGGCTGGCTCCCTGCCTTGCTCGAAATGCAGTACATGCTCGCAACCAAGGTAGGTCGCACACTCTCACGCACACACAACACACACTCGGGCCGCGCTTCCGAGGCAACGATAGGGAGCTCGAGCGTGGCTCTGTGCCTTGGCCTTGGCCGCGGGGTGGCTGCGCGGCATAGCCTTGGCCGCGGGCGAGCATTTGGCCAAAATGTGAGCACACGGTCCTTGCCGTTGCTTCATATTCTTGGACCAAAACTTAGATCCACACCTCTCCTTCCACTTCTTTCTCCGGTTTTGCCTGAATCGGACGAGTTGGCCCACCCGTTTGGGCACCCATTCGCTGCCGGTAAAATGGCCGTAAAATGTATTTCGGAGCTCGGAATTGGATTCCGTTTTCTCCCGCCACCGACTCCCACCAAACCTGACCACGCCAGCCCAAAACCCCCCGCCGCCCCCGAAACGCGAAATTTGGCCACAATCCGTGTACTATGGCTCACGGATTTTGGCCTTTTCCGGCGGAAAAATGGGTGCAGGGCCTCCGGCATTATTTTTGCCCTTTCTTCGAGTGGAAAACAGTAATTGTGCCGTCAGGAGGCCCCCGGCACAGTTCTACCACAATCGGACCAATTCGCGGGCACGTTTCGTCCCCTTTCCGCACCCCCGCACCCTCGTTAAATGGGCCGTAAAACGAGGTTCGGACCTCGAAATCGACTCCCGTCTTTTCGGACGTTCGACTGTCGAACGTATCTAATGCGTCACCCGAAAATCCCGCACCGCCCCTGAAACGCGAAAGTTGGCCAAGATCCACGAGCCACAGCACACGGCCTTGGCCTTGTCCGCGGGGTGGCTGGTTGCCATGGCCTTGGCCGCAGGGTGTCTGGGTGCCTTGGCATTGGCCACGGGCTGGATACGTGCCTAGGCCTTTGCCGCAGGCTGGCTGGGTGCCATGGCCTTGGCCGCGGGGTGGACGCGTGCCTTGGCCTTGGCCACAAGGTGGCTGCATGCCTGGCCTTGGCCTTGGCCGCGGGCTGGCTCCCTGCCTTGCTCGAAATGCAGTACATGCTCGCGACCAAGGCAGGTTGCACACTCTCACGCACACACAACACACACTGGGGCCGCGCTCCCGAGGCAAGGATAGGGAACTCGAGCGTGGCCCTGTGCCTTGGCCTTGGCCGCGAGGTGGCTGCGTGGCTTGGCCTTGGCCACGGGTGAGCATTTGGCCAAAACGTGAGCACACGGTCCTCCCGTTTCTTCGTATTCTGGACCAAAAACTGAGATCCATACCTACCTTCCACTTCTTTCTCTGGTTTTGCCTGAATCGGACGAGTTGGCCCACCCGTTTGGGCACCCGTTCGCTGCCGGTAAAATGGCCGTAAAACGAGTTTCGGAGCTCGGAATTGGATTTCATTTCCTCCCGCCACCTACTCCCACCAAACCCGACCACGCCAGCCCAAACTCCCATGCCGCCCCCTAAACGCAAAATTTGGCCACAATCCGTGTGCTGTAGCTCACGGATTTTGCCCTTTCCCGGTGGAAAAATGGGCGCAGGGCCTCCCGCAATATTTTTACCATTTGTTCGAGCGGAAAACAGTACTTACGCCGTGAGGAGGCCCCCGGCCCAGTTCTACCACCATCGGACCAATTCGCGGAAACGTTTCGTCCCCTTTTCGTACCCCGCACCCTCGGTAATTCGGCCGTAAAACGAGGTTCGGACCTCGAAATCGACTCCCCTCTTTTCCAGCATTCGACCGTCGCACGTATCTAAAGCATCACCCCAAAATCGCGCACCACCCCGGAAACGCGAAAGCTGGCCAAGATCCGCGAGCCACAGCACACAGCCATGGCGTTGGCCGCGGGCTGGTTGGGTGCCATGGCCTTGGCCGCGGGGTGGACGCGTGCCTTGGCCTTGGCCACGTGGTGGCTGCGTGCCTCGGCCTCTCGCTGGCTCCGTGCCTTGCTCGAAATGCAGCACATGCTCGCCACCAAGGCAGGTCGCACACTCTTACGCACACACAACACACACTGGGGCCGCGCTCCCGAGCCAAGGATAGGGAGCTCGAGCGTGGCCCTGTGCCTTGGCCTTGGCCGCGGGGTGGCTGCGTGGCTTGGCCTTGGCCGCGGGCGAGCATTTGGCCAAAATGTGAGCACACGGTCCTCGCCGTTTGTTCGTATTCTTGGACTAAAAATTGAGATCCACACCTACCTTCCACTTCTTTCTCCGGTTTTGCCTGAATCGGACAGGTTGGCCCGCCCGTTTCGACACCCGTTCGCTCGGAATTGGATTCCGTTTTCTCCCGCCACCGACTCCCACCAAACCCGACCACGCCAGCCCAAAATCCCACGCCGCCCCTGAAACAAGAAATTTGGCCACAATCCATGTGCTATAGCTCACGGATTTTGGCCTTTTTCGGCGGAAAAATGGGCGCAGGGCCTCGCGCATTATTTTCGCCATTTCTTCGAGCGGAAAACAGTACTTGCGCCGTGAGGAGGCCCCCGGCACAGTTCTACCACAATCGGACCAATTCGCGGGCATGTTTCGTCCCCTTTTCGTACCCCGGCACCCTCGGTAAATCGGCCATACAACGAGGTTCGGACATCGAAATCGACTCCCCTCTTTTCCGGCGTTCGACTGTCGCACGTATCTAAAGCATCACCCCAAAATCCTGCACCGCTCCGGAAACGCGAAAGTTGGCCAAGTTTCGTGAGCTACAGCACACGGCCTTGGCCTTGGCCGCGGGGGTGGCTGCGTGCGTAGGCCTTGGCAGCGGGATGGCTGGGTGCCCTGGGCTTGGCCTTGGCCTCGGGGTGGCTGCGTTCCAAGGCCTTGGCCACAGGCTGGCCGCGTGCCTAGGCCTTGGCCGCAGGCTGGCTGTGTGCCTTGGCCTTGGCCGCGGGCTGCCTGGGTGCCATGGCCTTGGCCGCGGGCAGGCTCCGTGCCTTGCTGGAAATGCAGTACATGCTCGCGACCAAGGCAGGTCGCACACTCTCACGCACACACAACACACACTCAGGCCGCTCCCGAGGCAAGGACATGGAGCTCGAGCGTGGCCCTGTACCTTGGCCTTGGCCGCGGGGTGGCTGCGTGGCTTGGCCTTGGCCGCGGGCGAGCATTTGGCCAAAATGTGAGCACACGGTCCTTGCCGTTGCTTCATATTCTTGGACCAAAAACTGAGATCCACACCTCCCTTCCACTTCTTTCTCCGGTTTTGCCTGAATCGGACGAGTTGGCCCACCCGTTTGGGCACCCGTTCGCTGCCGGTAAAATGGCCGTAAAACGTATTTCGGGGCTCGGAATTGGATTCCGTTTTCTCCCGCCACCGACTCCCACCAAACCCGACAACGCCAGCCCAAAATCCCATGCCGCCCCTGAAACAAGAAATTTGGCCGCAATCCGTGTGCTATAGCTCACGGATTTTGGCCTTTTCCGGCAGAAAAATGGCTGCAGGGCCTCCCGCATTATTTTTACCATTTCTTCGAGCGGAAAACAGTACTTGCACCGTGAGGAGGCCCCCGACCCAGTTCTACAACAATCGGCCCAATTCGCGGGGACGTTTCGTCCCCTTTTCGCACCCCTGCACGTTCGGTAAATCGGCCGTAAAACGAGGTTCGGACCTCGCAATCGACTCCCGTCTTTTCCGATGTTCGACTGTCGCACGTATCTAATGCATCACCCCAAAATCCCGCACTGCCCCGGAAACGCGAAAGTTGGCCAAGATCCGTGAGCTACAGCACACGGCCTTGGCCTTGGCCGCGGGGTGGCTGCGTGCCTAGGCCTTGGCCTTCGGGTGGCTGCGTGCCTTGGCCTTGGCCACGGGGTGGCTGCGTGCCTTGGCCTTGGCCTTCGGGTGGCTGCGTGCCTTGGCCACGGGGTGGCTGCGTGCCTTGGCCTAGGCCGCGGGCAGGCTCCGTGCCTTGCTGGAAATGCAGCACATGCTTGCGACCAAGGCAGGTCTCACACTCTCACGCACACACAAGACACACTCAGGCCAAGCTCCCGAGGCAAGGATAGGGAGCTCGAGCGTGGCCCTGTGCCTTGGCGTTGGCCGCGGGGTGGCTGCGTGGCTTGGCCTTGGCCGCGGGGTGGCTGCGTGGCTTGGCCTTGGCCGCGGGCGAGCATTTGGCCAAAATGTGAGCACACGGTCCTCGCCATTTCTTCATATTCTTGGACCAATAACTGAGATCCACACCTACCTTCCACTTCTTTCTCCGGTTTTGCCTCAATCGGACGAGTTGGCCTCAATCGGACGGGTTGGCCCACCCGTAAAACGAGGTTCGGTCCTCGAAATCGACTCCCCTCTTATCCGACGTTTGACTGTCGCACGTATCTAATGCATCACCCGAAAATCCCGCACCACCCCGGAAACACGAAAGTTGGCCTAGATCCGTGAGCTACAGCACACTGCCTTGGCCTTGGCCGCGGGGTGGCTGCGTGCCTAGGCCTTGGCTGCGGGGTGGTTGGGTGCCATGGCCTTGGCCTTGGCCTCGGGGTGGCTGCGTGTCAAGGCCTTGGCCACGGGATGGCTGCGAGCCTAGGCCTTGGCCGCGGGCTGGCTGCATGCCTAGGCCTTGGCCGCTGGTTGGCTAGGTGCCATGGCCTGGGCCACGGGGTGGCTGCATGCCTCGGCCTTGGCCTTGGCCGCGGGCTGGCTCCGTGCCTTGCTCGAAATGCAGCACATGCTCACGACCAAGGCAGGTCGCAAACTCTCACGCACACACAACACACACTCGGACCGTGCTCCCGGGCAAGGATAGGGAGCTCGAGTGTGGCCCTGTGCCTTGGCCTTGGCCGCGGGGTGGCTGCGTGCCTTGGCCTTGGCCGCGGGTGAGCATTTGGCCAAAATGTGAGCACTCGGTCCTCGCCGTTTCTTCGTATTCTTGGACCAAAACTGAGATCCACACCTACCTTCCACTTCTTTCTCCGGTTTTGCCTGAATCGGACCAGTTGGCCAACCCGTTCGCTGCTGGTAAAATGGCCGTAAAACGAGTTTGAGCTCGAGGTGGATTCCGTTTTCTCCCGCCACCGACTCCCACCAAACCCAACCACGCCAGCCAAAAATCCAACGCTGCCCCCAAAACACGAAATTTGGGCACAATCCGTGTCCTATAGCTCACGGATTTTGGCCTTTTCCGGCGCCAAAATGGGCGCCGGGTCTCCCGCATTATTTTCGCCATTTATTTGAGCGGAAAACAGTACTTGCGCTGTGAGGAGGCCCCCGGCCCAGTTCTACCACAATCGGACCAATTCACGGGCACATTTCATCCCCTTTTCGCACCCCCGCACCCTCGGTAAATTGGCCGAAAATCGAGGTTCGATCCTCGGAATCGACTCCCCTCTTTTCCGACGTTCAACTGTCGCACGTATCTAATGCATCACCCCAAATTCCTGTCGACGTTCAACTGTCGCACGTAGCCAGCCCGCGGCCAAGGCTTAGGCACGTAGCCAGCCCGCGGCCAAGGCCTAGGCACATAGCCAGCCCGCGGCCAAAGCCTAGGCACGTAGCCAGCCCGCGGCCAAGGCCAAGTCATGCAGCCACCCCGTGGCCAACGCCAAGGACGAGGCACGCAGCCAGCCCGCGGCCAAGGCCAAGGCACAGGGCTACGCTCGAGCTCCTTATCCTTGCCTCGGGTGCGCGGCCCGAGTGTGTGTTGTGTGTGCGTGAGAGTGTGCGACGTGACTTGGTCGCGAGCATGTGCTGAATTTCGAGCAAGGCACGGAGCCAGCCCGCGGCCAAGGCACGCAGCCACCCCGTGGCCAAGGACAAGGCATGCGTCCACCCCGCGGACAAGGCCAAGGCACCCAAGGCGAAGGCCATGCACCCAGCCAGCCCGCGGCCAAGGCCTAGGCACGCAGCCATCCCACGGCCAAGGCCAAGGCACGCAGCCACCCCGTGGCAAAGGCACGCAGCCACATCAAGGCCAAGGCCTAGGCACGCGGCCACCCCGCGGCCAAGGCCATGGCCGTGTGCTGTAGCTCACGGATCTTGGCCAACTTTCGCATTTCCAGGGCGGTGCGGGATTTGTGGGTGATGCATTAGATACGTGCGACAGTCGAACGTCGGAAAAGACCGGAGTCGATTCCGAGGTCCGAACCTGGATTTACGGCTGATTTACCGAACGTGCAGGGGTGCGAAAAGGGGACGAAACGTGCCCGCGAATTGGTCTGATTGTGGTAGAGCTGGGCCGGGGGCCTCCTCACGGCGCAAGTACTGTTTTCCGCTCGAAGAAATGGCAAAAATAATGCGGGAGGCCTGCGCCCATTTTTCCGCCGGAAAAGGCCAAAATCAGTGAGCTATAGCACACGGCTTGTGGCCAAATTTCGCGTTTCGGGAGCGGCGTGGGATTTTGGGCTGGCGTGGTCGGGTTTGGTGGGACTCGGTGGCGGGAGAAAATAGAATCCAATTCCAACCTCCGAAACTCGTTTTGCGGCCATTTTACCGGCAGCGAACGGGTGGGCCAACTCGTCCGATTCAGGGAAAACCGGAGAAAGAAGTGGAAGGTAGGTGTGTATCTCAGTTTTTGGTCCAAGAATACGATACAACGGCGAGGACCGTGTGCTCACATTTTGGCCAAATGCTCGCCCGCGGCCAAGGCTATGGCACAGGGCCAGGCTTGAGCTCCCTATCCTTGCCTCGGGATCGCAGCCCGAGTGTGTCTTGTGTGTGCGTGAGAGTGTGCGACATGTCTTGGTCGCGAGCATGTGCTGCATTTCAAGCAAGGCACGGTGCCAGCCCGCGGCAAGGCACGCAGCCACCCCGTGGCCAAGGCCAAGGCACGCGTCCACCCCGCGTCCAAGGCCAAGGCACGCAAGGCCAAGGCCATGGCACCCAGCTACCCCGCGGCCAAGGCCAAGGCCGTGTGCTGTCGAGAGTCGATTCCGAGGTCCGAACCTCGTTTTACGGCCGATTTACCGAACGTGCGGGGGTGCGAAAAGGGGACAAAACGTCCCCGCAAATTGGTCTGATTGTGGTAGAACTGGGCCGGGAGCCTCCTCACGGTGAAAGTACTGTTTTCCACTCGAAGAAATGACGAAAATAATGCGGGAGGCCCTGCGCCCATTTTTCCGTCGGAAAAGGCCAAAATCCGTGAGCTATATAGCACACGGTTTGTGGACAAATTTCACGTTTCGGGGGCGGCGTGGGATTTTGGGCTGGCGTGGCCGGGTTTGGTGGGAGTCCGTGGCGGGAGAAAATGGAATCCAATTCAGAACTCCGAAACTCGTTTTACGGCCATTTTACCGGCAGCGAAAGGGTGGGCCAACTCATCTGATTCGGGCAAAACCGGAGAATCAGTTTTTGGTCCAAGAATACGAAGAAACGGAGAGGACCGTGTGCTCACCTTTTGGCCAAATGCTCGCCCGCGGCCAAGGCCAAGCCCCGCAACCACCCCGCGGCCAATGCCAAGGCACAGGCGCCACGCTCGAGCTCCCTATCCTTGCCTCGAGAGCGCGGCCCGAGTGTTTGGTGTGTGTGCGTGAGAGTGTGCGACATGCCTTGGTCGCGAGCATGTGCTGCATTTCAAGCAAGGCGCGGAGCCAGCCCACGGCCAAGGCACGCAGCCACCCCGGGGCCAACGCCAAGGCACGCATCCACCACGCGCCCAAGGCCAAGGCACCCAAGGCCAAGGCCATGCACCCAGCCAGCCCGCGGCCAAGGCCTAGGCACGTAGCCAGCCCTCGGCCAAGGCCAAGGCACGCAGCCACCCCGCGGCCAAAGCCAAGGCACGCAGCCACCCCGCGGCCAAGGCCAAGGCCGTGTGCTGTAGCTCACGGATCTTGGCCAACTTTCACGTTTCCGGGGTGGTGCGGGATTTTGGGGTGATGCATTAGATACGTGTGACAGTCGAACGTCGGAAAAGACGGGAGTCGATTCCAAGGTCCGAACCTCATTTTACGGCCGATTTACCGAACCTGCAGGGGTGCGAAAAGGTGACGAAACGTGCCCGCAAATTGGTCCGATTGTGGTAGAACAGGGCCGGGGGCCTCCTCACGGCGCAAGTACTGTTTTCCGCTCGAACAAATGGCGAAAATAATGCCGGAGGCCCTGCTCCCATTTTTCCGCCGGAAAAGGCCAAAATCCGTGAGCTATAGCACATGGATTGTGGCCAAATTTCGTGTTTCGGGGGCGGCATGGGATTTTGGGCTGGGGTGGTCGGGTTTGGTGGGAGTCGGTGGCGGGAGAAAACGGAATCCAATTCCGAGCTCCGAAACTCTTTTTACGGCCATTTTACCGGCAGCGAACGGGTGCCCAAACGGGTGGGCCAACTCGTCCGATTCAGGCAAAACCGGAGAAAGAAGTGGAAGGTAGGTGTGGATCTCAGTTTTTGGTCCAAGAATACGAAGAAACGGCGAGGACCGTGCGCTCACATTTTGGCCAAATGCTCGCCCGCGGCCAAGGCCAAGCCACCCAGCCACCCCGCGGCCAAGGCCAAGGCCGTGTGCTGTGGCTCGCGGATCTTGGCCAACTTTCGCGTTTCTGGGGCGGTGCAAGATTTTCGGGTGATGCATTACATACGTGCGACAGTCGAACGTCGGAAAAGACGGGAGTCGATTCCGAGGTCCGAACCTCGTTTTACGGCCGATTTACCGAACGTGCGGGGGTGCGAAAAGGGGACGAAACGTCCCCGCAAATTGGTTCGATTGTGGTAGAACTGGGCCGGGAGCCTCCTCACGGCACAAGTACTGTTTTCCACTTGAAGAAATGACGAAAATAATGCGGGAGGCCCTGCTCCCATTTTTCCGCCGGAAAAGGCCAAAATCCGTGAGCTCTAGCACATGGATTGTGGCCCAATTTCACGTTTCGGGGGCGGCATGGGATTTTGGGCTGGCGTGGTCGGGTTTGGTGGGAGTCCGTGGCGGGAGAAAACGGAATCCAATTCAGAGCCCCGAAACTCGTTTTACGGCCATTTTACCGGCAGCGAACGGGTGGGCCAACTCGTCTGATTCAGGCAAAACCGGAGAAGGAAGTGGAAGCTGGGTGTGGATCTCAGTTTTCGGTCCAAGAATACGAAGCAACGGCGAGCACCGTGTGCCCACATTTTGGCCAAATGCTCGCCCGCGGCCATGGCCAAGGCACAGGGCCACGCTCGAGCTCCCTATCCTTGGCTCGGGAGCGCGGCCCGAGTGTGTGTTGTGTGTGCGTGAGAGTGTGCGACCTGCCTTGGTCGCGAGCATGTGCTGCATTTCGAGCAAGGCACGGAGCCAGCCCGTGGCCAAGGCCAAGGCACGCGTCCACCCCGCGGCCAAGGCCAAGGCACCCAAGGCCAAGGCCATGCACCCAGCCAGCCTGCGCCCAAGGCCATGACACCCAGCCACCGCGCGGCCAAGGCCAAGGCCTTGTGCTATGGCTTGTGGATCTTGGCCAACTTTCGTGATTCTGGCGCGGTGCGGGATTTTCGGGTGATGCATTAGAACTGCGGGGGAGCGAAAAGGGGATGAAACGTGCCCGCGAATTGGTCCGATTGTGGTAGAACTGGACCGGGGGCCTCCTCACGGAGCAAGTACTGTTTTCCGCTCGAACAAATGGCGAAAATAATGCCGGAAGCCCTGCGCCCATTTATCCGCCGGAAAAGGCCAAAATCCGTGAGCTATAGCACACGGATTGTGGCCAAATTTCGCATTTCGGGAGCAGCGTGGGATTTTGGGCTGGCGTGGTCGGGTTTCGTGGGAGTCCGTGCCCGGAGAAAACGGAATCCAATTCCGAGATCCGAAACTCGTTTCACGGCCATTTTACCGGCAGCGAACGGGCGCCCAAACGAGGGGGCCAACTCGTCCGATTCAGGCAAAACCGGAGAAAGAAGTGGAAGGTGGGTGTGGACCTCAGTTTTTGGTCCAAGAATACAAAGAAACGGCGAGGACCGTGTGCTCACATTTTGGCCAAATGCTCGCCCGCGGCCAAGTTCAAGCCACGCAGCCACCCGCGGCCAAGGCCAAGGCACAGGGCCACGCTCGAGCTCCTTATCCTTGCTTCGGTGGCGCGGCCCGAGTCTGTGTTGTGGGTGCGTGAGAGTGTGCGACCTGCCTTGGTCGCTAGCATGTGCTGCATTTCGGGCAAGGCACGGAGCCAGCCCACGGCCAAGGCCAAGGCCGAGCCACGCAGCCACCCCGTGGCAAGGGCCAAGGCATGCGTCGACCCCGCGGCCAAGGCCATGGCACACAGCCAGCCCGCGGCCAAGGCCTAGGCATGCAGCCAGCCCGTGGCCAAGGCCTAGGCACGCAGCCAACCCGCGGCCAAGGCCTTGCTACGCAGCCACCCCGAGGCCGAGTCCAAGGCCAAGGTACGCATGCACCCCGCAGGCCAAGGCCTAGGCACCCAGCCAGCCCACGGCCAAGGCCTAGGCACCCAGCCAGCCCACGGCCAAGGCCTAGGCACGTGGCCAGCTCGCGGCCAAGGGCTTGGCATGCAGCCACCCCGAGGCCGAGGCCAAGGCCATGGCACCCAGCCACCTCGCGGCCAAGGCCTAGGCACGCAGCCACCCCGCGGCCAAGGGCAAGGCCGTGTGCTGTAGCTCACGGATCATGGCCAACTTTCACGTTTCCGGGGCGGTACGGGATTTTCGGGTGATGCATTATATACATACGACAGTCGAACGTCGGAAAAGAGGGGAGTCGATTTCGATGTCCGAACCTCGTTTTACGACCATTTTACCGAGGATGCGGGGGTGCGAAACGGGGACGAAACGTGCTTGCGAATTGGTCCGATTGGGGTAGAACTGGGCTGGGGGCCTCCTCACGGCTCAAGTACTGTTTTCCGCTCGAAGAAATGGTGAAAATAATGCGGGAGGCCCTGCGCCCATTTTTCCGCCGGAAAAGGCCAAAATCCGTGAGCTATAGCACACGGATTGTGGCCAAATTTCGCGTTTCGGGGGCGGCGTGGTATTTCTGGCTGGCGTGGTTGGGCTTGGACAGAGTCAGTGGCGGGAGAAAACGGATTCAAATTCCGAGTTCCGAAACTCGTTTTACGGCCATTTTACCGGCAGCGAACGGGTGCCCAAACGGGTGTACCAACTCGTCCGATTCCGGAAAAACCGGAGAAAGAAGTGGAAGGTAGTGTGAATCTCAGTTTTTGGTCCAAGAATACGAAGAAACGGCGAGGACCGTGTGCTCACATTTTGGCCAAATGCTCGCCTGCAGCCAAGGGCAAGGCACGCAGCCACCCCGCGGCCAAGGCCAAGGCACAGGGCCACGCACGAGCTCCCTATCCTTGCCTCGGGAGCGCAGCCCGAGTGTGTCTTGTGTGTGCGTGAGAGTGTGCGACCTGCCTTGGTCGCGAGCATGTGCTGCATTCCGAGCAAGCCACGGAGCCAGCCCACGGCCAAGGCCGAGGCACGCAGCCACCCCGTGGCCAAGGCCAAGGCACGCGTCCACCCCACGGCCAAGGCCAAGGAACCCAAGGCTAAGGCCATGCACCCAGCCACCCAAGGCTAAGGCCGTGGCACCCAGCCACGCCGCGGCCAAAGCCTAGACACGCAGCCACCCAGCCACCCCGCAGCCAAGGCCAAGCCACGCAGCCACCCCGCGACCAAGGCCAAGGCACAGGACCACGCTCGTGCTCCCTATCCTTGCATCGGGAGCGCGGCCCGAGTGTGTGTTGTGTGTGCGTGAGAGTGTGCCACCTGCCTTGGTCGCGAGAATGTGCTGCATTTCGGGCAAGGCACGGAGCCAGCCCGCGACCAAGGCCAAGGCACCCAGCCACCCCGGTGCCATGGCCATGGCACCCAGCCACCAGCGGCCAAGGCCAAGGCCGTGTGCTGTGGCTCGTGGATCTTGGCCAACTTTCACGTTTCCGGGGCGGTGCGGGATTTTGGGGTGATGCATTAGATACGTGCAACAGTCGAATGTCGGAAAAGCCGGGAGTCGATTCCGAGGTCCGAACCTCATTTTACGGCCGATTTACCGAACGTGCAGGGCTGCGAAAAGGGGACTAAACGGCCCGCTAATTGGTCCGATTGTGGTAGAACTGGGCCGGGGACCTCCTCACGGCGCAAGTACTATTTTCCGCTCGAAGAAATGGCGAAAATAATGCGGGAGGCTCTGCGCCCATTTTTCTGCAGGAAAAGGATAAAATCCTGAGCTAGAGCACACGGATTGTGGCCAAATTTCGCATTTCGGGGGCGGCGTGGGATTTTGGGCTGGCGTGGTCGGGTTTGGTGGGAGTCGGTGGTGGGAGAAAACGGAATCCAATTCCAGCTCCGAAACTCATTTTACGGTCATTTTACAGGCAGCGAATGGGTGGGCCAACTTGTCCGATTCAGGCAAAACCGAAGAAAGAAGTGGAAGGTAGGTGTGGATCTCAGTTTTTGGTCCTAGAATACGAAGCAACGGCGAGGACCGTGTGCTCACATTTTAGCCAAATACTCGCCCGCCGCCAAGGCTATGGCACAGGGCCACGCTCGAGCCCCCTATCCTTGCCTCGGGATCGCAGCCCGGGTGTGTGTTGTGTGTGCGTGAGAGTGTGCGACGTGCCTTGGTCGCGAGCATGTGCTGCATTTCGATCAAGGCACGGCGCCAGCCCGCGGCCAAGCCACGCAGCCAACCCCTGGCCAAGGCCAAGGCACGCATCCACCCCGCGGCCAAGGCCAAGGCCATGCACCAAGCCAGCCCGCGGCCAAGGCCTGGGCACGCAGCCACCCCGCGGCCAAGGCCAAGGCCGTGTGCTGTAGCTCACAGATATTGGCCAACTCTCGCTTTCCCAGGGCGGTGCGGGATTTTCAGGTGATGTATTAGATACGTGCGACAGTCGAACGTCGGAAAAGAAGGGAGTCTATTTCGACGTCCGAACCTCGTATTACGGCCGATTTACCGAGGTTGCGGGGGTGCGAAAAGGGAACGAAACGTGCCCGCGAATTGGTCCGATTGTGGTAGAACTGGGCCGGGGGCCTCCTCACGGTGCAAGTACTGTTTTCCACTCGAAGAAATGGCAAAAATAATGCGGGACACCCTGCGCCCATTCTTCCGCCAGAAAAGCCCAAAATCCGTGAGCTATAGCACACGGATTGTGCCCAAATTTCGCGTTTTGGGGGCGCCATGGGATTTTGGGCTGGCGTGGTCGGGTTTGGTTGGTGTCGGTGATGGGAGAAAACGGAATCGAATTCCGAGCCTCGTAAACAGTTTTTCCACCATTTCTTCAAGTGGAAAAAAGTACTTGCGCCGTGAGGAGGCCCCCGGCCCAGTTCTACCACAATTGGACCAATTCGCGGGCACGTTTCGTTCCCTTTTCACACCCCCGCATGTCCGGTAAATCGGCCAAAAATTGAGGTTCGGACCTCGGAATCGACTCCCGTCTCTTCCGACGTTTGACTACCGCACGTATCTAATGCATCACCCGAAAATCCCGCACCGCCCCGGAAACGTGAAAGTTGGCCAAGATCCTAGAGCCACATCACACGGCCTTGGCCATGGCCATGGCCGCGGGGTGGCTGGGTGCCATGGCCTTGGCAGCGGGGTGGCTGGGTGCCTTGGCTTTGGCCGCGGGCTGGCTGCGTGCCTTGACCTTGGCCACGGGGCGGCTGCGTGCCTCGGCCTTGGCCTTGGCCACGGGCTGGCTACGTGAATTGCTCGAAATGCAGCACATGCTCGCAACCAAGGCAGGTCGCACACTCTCACACACACACAACACACAATCGGGCCGCGCTCCCGAGGCAAGGATAGGGAGCTCGAGCGTGGTCCTGTGCCTTGGCCTTGGCCGCGGGGTGGCTGCGTGGCTTGGCCTTTGCCGCAGGGTGGCTGGGTGGCTGCGTGTCTAGGCCTTGGCCGCGGGGTGGCTGGGTGCCATGGCCTTGGCCTTGGCCTCAGGGTGGCTGCGTGCCAAGGCCTTGTCCTCGGGGCGGCTGGGTGCCATGGCCTTGGCCGCGGGGTGGACGTGTGCCTTGGCCTTGGCCACGGGGTGGCTGCGTGCCTCAGCCTTGGCCTTGGCCGCGGGCTGGCTCCGTGCCTTGCTCGAAATGCAGCACATGCTCGCGACCAAGGGAGGTCGCACACTCTCACGCACACACAAAGCACACAAGGGCCGCGCTCCCAAGGCAAGGATAGGGAGCTCGAGCATGGTCCTGTGCCCTGGCCTTGGCCGCGGGTTGGCTGCGTGGCTTGGCCTTGCCCGTAGGCGAGCATTTGGCCAAAATGTGAGCACACGGTCCTCACCGTTTCTTCATATTCTTGGACCAAAAACGGAGATCCACACCTACCTTCCACTTCTTTCTCCGGTTTTGCCTGAATCAGACGAGTTCGCCCACCCGTTTGGGCACCCGTTCGCAGCCGGTAAAATGGCCGTAAAACGAGTTTCGAAGCTCGGAATTGGATTCCGTTTTCTCCCGCCACCGACTCCCACCAAACCCGACCACGCCTGCCCAAAATCAAATGCCGCCCCCGAAATGCAAAATTTGGCCACAATCCGTGTGCTATAGCTCACGGATTTTGGCCTTTTCCGGCAGAAAAATGGGTGCAGGCCCTCCCGCATTATTTTTGACATTTCTTCATGCGGAAAACAGTACTTGAACTGTGAGGAGGCCCCCGGCCCAGTTCTACCACAATCGGACCAATGCGCGGGCACGTTTCGTCCCCTTTTCGCACACCTGCACGTTCGGTAAATCGACCGTAAAATGAGGTTCGGACCTAGCAATCGACTCCCCTCTTTTCCGACGTTCGACTGTCGTACGTATCTAATGCATTACCCACAAATCCCGCACCACCCCGGAAACGCGAAAGTTGGTAAAGATCCGTGAGCTACAGCACACAGCCTTGGCCATGGCCGCGGGGTGGCTGCGTGCCTAGGCCTTGGCCGCGGGGTGGCTGGGAGCCATGGCCTTGGCCGCGGGGTGCCTGGGAGCCATGGCCTTGGCCTTGGCCTCGGGGTTGCTACGTGTCAAGGCCTTGGCCGTGGGCTGGCTGGGTGCCATGGCCTTGGCCGAGGGGTGGCTGGGGCCTTGGCTGTGGCGTGGACGCATGCCTTGGCCTTGGCCATGGGGTGGCTGCTTGCCTTGGCCGCGGGATGGCTCTGTGCCTTGCTCGAAATGCAGCACATGCTCACGACCAAGGCACGTCGCACACTCACGCACACAGAACACACACTCGGGCTGCGATCCCGAGGCAAGGATAGGGAGCTCGAGCGTCGCCCTGTGCCATAGCCTTGGCCGCGGGCTAGCATTTGGCCAAAATGTGAGCACACGGTCCTCGTCGTTGCTTCGAATTCTTGGACCAAAAACTGAGATCCACACCTAGCTTCCACTTCTTTCTCCGGTTTTGCCTAAATCGGACGAGTTGGCCCACCCGTTCGCTGCCAGTAAAATGGCCGTAAAACTAGTTTCGGAGCTCGGAATTGGATTCCGTTTTCTCCCTCCACCGACTCCCACCAAACCCGACCACACCAACCCAAAATCCTACGCCCCCGAAACTCGAAATTTGGCCAAAATCCGTGTGCTATAGCTCACGGATTTTGGCCTTTTCCGGCGGAAAAATGGGCGCAGGGCCTCCCGCATTATTTTCGCCATTTCTTCGAGTGGAAAACAGTACATGCGCCGTGAGGAGGCCCCCGGCCCAGTTCTACCACAATCGGACCAATTCGAGGGCACGTTTCGTCCCCTTTTCGCACCGCCGTACCCTCGATAAATCGGTCATAAAATGAGGTTCGGACCTCGAAATCGACTCCCCTCTTTTCCGACGTTCGACTGTCGCACGTATCTAATGCATTACCTAAAAATCCTGCACCACCCCGGAAACGCGAAAGTTGGCCAAGATCCATGAGCTACAGCACACGGCCTTGGCCATGGCCGCGGGGTGGCCGCGTGCCTAGGCCTTGGCCACGGGCTGGCTCAGTGCCTTGCTCGAAATGCAGCACATGCTCACGACCAAGGCACGTCGCACACTCACGCACACACAACACACACTCGGGCTGCGATCCCGAGGCAAGGATAGGGAGCTCGAGCGTGGCCCTGTGCCATAGCCTTGGCCGCGGGCGAGCATTTGGCCAAAATGTGAGCACACGGTCCTCGCCGTTGCTTCGAATTCTTGGCCCAAAAACTGAGATCCACACCTAGCTTCCACTTCTTTCTCCGGTTTTGCCTGAATCGGACGAGTTGGCCCACCCTTTGGGCACCCGTTCGCTGCCGGTAAAATGGCCGTAAAACGAGTTTCGGAGCACAGAATTGGATTCCTTTTTCTCCCGACACTGACTCCTACCAAACCCGACGACACCAACCCAAAATCCCACGCCGCCCCCGAAACGCGAAATTTGTCCACAATCCGTGTGCTATATCTCACGGATTATGGCCTTTTCCAGCGGGAATATGGGCGCAGGGCCTCCCGCATTATTTTCGGCATTTCTTCGAGAGGAAAACAGTACTGCCACCGTGAGGAGGCCCCTAGCCCAGTTCTACCGTCGCACGTATCTAATGCATCACCCGAGAATCCCGCACCACCCCGGAAACGCGAAAGTTGGCCAAGATCCGCGAGCCACAGCACACGGCCTTGGCCTTGGCCGCGGGGTGGCTGGGTGCCTAGGCCTTGGCCGCGGGCTGGCTGGGTGCCATGGCCTTGGCCTTGGCCGCGGCGTGGACGCGTGCCTTGGCCTTGGCCACGGGGTGGCTGCGTGCCTCGGCCTTGGCCTTGGCCGCGGGCTGGCTCCGTGCCTTGCTCGAAATGCAGCACACGCTCACAACCAAGGCACGTCGCACACTCTCACGCACACACAACACACACTCGGGCTGCGATCCCGAGGAAAGGATAGGGAGCTCGAGCGTTGCCCTGTGCCATAGCCTTGGCCGTGGGCGAGCATTTGGCCAAAATGTGAGCACACGGTCCTCGCCGTTGCTTCATATTCTTGGACCAAAAACTGAGATCCACACCTACCTTCCACTTCTTTCTCCGGTTTTGCCTTAATCGGATGAGTTTGGCCGACCCGTTTGGGCACCCGTTCGCTGCCGGTAAAATGGCCGTAAAACGAGTTTCGGAGCTCGGAATTGGATTCCGTTTTCCCCTGCTGCCGACTCCCACCAAACCCGACCATGCCGGCCCAAAATCCCATGCCGCCCCCGAAACGTGAAATTTGGCCACAATCCGTGTGCTATAGCTCACGGATTTTGGCCTTTTCCGGTGGAAAAATGGGCGGAGGGCCTCCTGCATCATTTTCGCCATTTTTTCGAGCGGAAAACAGTACTTGCGCTGTGAGGAGGCCCCCGTCCCAGTTATACCACAATCGGACCAATTCGCAGGCACGTTTCGTCCCCTTTTTGCACCCCCGCACCCTCGGTAAATCAGCCATAAAACAAGGTTCGGACCTCGAAATCGACTCCCCTCTTTTCCGACGTTCGACTGTCGCACGAATCTAATGCATCACCCCAAAATCCCACTCCGCCCCGGAAACGCGAAAGTTCGCCAAGATCCGTGAGCTACAGCACACGGCCTTGAGCTTGGCCGTGGGGTGGCTGCGTGCCTAGGCCTTGGCCGCGGGATGGCTGGGTGCCATGGCCTTGGCCTTGGCCTGAGGGTGGCTGCGTGCCAAGGCCTTGGTCGCGGGCTGGCTGCGTGCCTAGGCCTTGGCCGCGGGCTGGCTGGGTGCCATGGCCTTGGCCGATGGTGGACGCATGCCTTGGGCTTGGCCGCGGGATGGCATTGTGCCTTGCTCGAAAGGCAACACAATCTCGCGACCATGGCAGGTCGCCCACTCTCACGCACACACAACACACACTCAGGCCTCGCTCCCGAAGATCCCGTGGCCCCCGCCTTGCCTTGGCCGCGAACGCGAGCAATTGGCCAAAATGCGAGCACACGGTCCTCGTCATTTCTTCGTATTCTTCGATCAAAAACTGAGATCCACACCTAGCTTCCACTTCTTTCTCCGGTTTTGCCTGAATCGGATGAGTTGGCCCACCCGTTTGGGCACCCATTCGCTGCCTATAAAATGGCCGTAAAACGCGTTTCGGAGCTCGGAATTGGATTCCATTTTCTCCCGCCACCGAGTCCCACCAAACCCGACCACACCAGCCCAAAATCCCATGCTGCCCCTGAAAGCTCCACAATATTTATAGCTCATTTTTTTTCGAGCAAAAATGGGTGCAGGGCCTCCCGCAATATTTTCGCCATTTCTTCGAGCGGAAAACAGTACTTGCACCGTGACGAGGCCCCCGGCCCAGTTCTACCACAATCAGAGCAATTCGCGGGCACGCTTCGTCCCCTTTTCGAACCCCCGTAACCTCGGTAAATTGGCCGTAAAACGACGTTCGGACCTCGAAATCGACTCACCTCTTTTCCGACGTTCGACTGTCCCACGTATCTAATGCATCACCCCAAAATCCCGCACCGCCCCGGAAACATGAAAGTTGGCCAAGATCCGTGAGCTACAGCACACGGCCTTGGCCTTGGCCTCGGGGTGACTAAGTGCCAAGGCCTTGGTTGCGGGCTGGCTGCATGCCTAGGCCTTGGCCTCGGGGTGACTGAGTGCCAAGGCCTTGGCCTTGGCCTTGGGGTGGCTGCATGCCTAGGCCTTGGCGCGGGGTGGCTGCGTGCCATGGCCTTGGCCTTGGCCTTGGGGTGACTGCGTGCCAAGGCCTTGGTCGCGGGGGCTGCGTGGCTACCTTGCCTTGGCCTTGGTGCCATGGCCTTGGCCGTGGGGTGGACACTTGCCTTGGCCTTGGCCACGGGGTGGCTTCGTGTCTCGGCCTTGGCCTTGGCCGCGGGCTGGCTCTGTGCCTTGCTCGAAATGCAACACATGCTCGCGACCAAGGCAGGTCGCACACACAACACATAGTCGGGCCCCGCTCCCAAGGAAATGCCGTAAAACGAGGTTCGGACCTCGGAATCGACTCCTGTCTTTTCCGACGTTCGACTGTCGCACGTATCTAATGCATCGCCCGAAAATCCCGCACCGCCCCGGAAACGCGAAAGTTGGCCAAGATCCGCGAGCCACAGCTCACGGCTTTGGCCTTGGCCGCGGGGTGGCTGGGTGCCATGGCCTTGGCCGCAGGGTGGCTAGGTGCCTTGGCCTTGGCCGCGGGCTGGCTGCGTGCCTAGGCCTTGGCCGCGGGCTGGCTGGTTGCCATGGCCTTGGCTGCGAGGTGGACGCGTGCCTTGGCCTTGGCCACGGGGTGGGTGCATGCCTTGGCCGCGGCCTGGCTCCGTGCCTTGCTGGAAATGGAGCACATGCTCACGACCAAGGCACGTCGAACACTCTCACGCACACACATCACACACTCAGGCTGCGATCCCGAGGCAAGGATAGGGAGCTCGAGCGTGGCCCTGTACCATAGCCTTGGCCGCGGGCGAGCATTTGAACAAAATGTGAGCACACGGTCCTTGCCGTTTCTTCATATTCTTCGACAAAAAATAGAGATCCACATCTACATTCCACGTATCTAATGCATCACCCCAAAATCCCGCACCGCCCTGGAAACGCGAAAGTTGGACAAGATCCGTGAGCTACAACACACAGCCTTGGCCTTGGCTGCGGGGTCACTGCATGCCTAGGCCTTGGCCTTGGGCTGGCTGCGTGCCTAGGCCTTGGCCGCGGGCTGGCTGGTTGCCATGGCCTTGGCCGCGGGGTGGACGCGTGCCTTGGCCCTGGCCACAGGGTGGCAGCGTGCCTTGGCCGCGGGCTGGCTCCGTGCCTTGCTTGAAATGCAGCACATGCTCGCGACCAAGCCACGTCGCACACTCTCACGCATGCACACACAAACTCGAGCCGCGCTCCCGAGGCAAGGATAGGGAGCTCGAGTGTGGTTCCGTGGCTTGGCCTTGGCTGCAGGCGAGCATTTGGCCAAAATGTGAGCACACGGTCCGCGCCGTTTGTTCGTATTCTTGGACTAAAAACTGAGATCCACACCTACCTTCCACTTCTTTCTCCGGTTTTGCCTGAATCGGATGAGTTGGCCCACCGTTTGGGCACCCATTCGCTGCCGGTAAAATGGCCGTAAAACGACTTTCGGAGCTCAGAATTGGATTCCATTTTCTCGCGATGCCGACTCCCACCAAACCCGACCACGCCAGCCGAAAATCACACGCCGCCTCCGAAACGCGAAATTTGGCCGCATTCCGTGTGCTATAGCTCATGGATTTTGGCCTTTTCCGTCGGAAAAAAGGGCGCAGGGGCTCCCGCAATATTTTCGCCATTTCTTCGAGCAGAAAACAGTACTTGCACCGTGACGAGGCCCCCGGCCCAGTTCTACCACAATCGGACCAATTCGCGGGCACGTTTCGTCCCCTTTTTGAACCCCCGTACCCTCGGTAAATTGGCCGTAAAACGACGTTCGGACCTCGAAATCGACTCCCCTCTTTTCCGACGTTCGACTGTCCCACGTATCTAATGCATCACCCCAAAATCCCGCACCGCCCCGGAAACATGAAAGTTGGCCAAGATCCGTGAGCTACAGCACACGGCCTTGGCCTTGGCCGTGGGGTGGCTGCGTGCCTAGGCCTTGGCCGCAGGGTGGCTGGGTGCCATGGCCTTCGCCTTGGCCTCGGGGTGACTGAGTGCCAAGGCCTTGGTCGCGGGCTGGCTGCGTGCCTAGGCCTTGGCCGCGGGGTGGCTGGGTGCCATGGCCTTGGCCTTGGCCTTGGGGTGACTGCGTGCCAAGGCCTTGGTCGCGGGCCGGCTGCGTGGCTAGGCCTTGGCCGCGCGCTGGCTGGGTGCCATGGCCTTGGCCGCGGGGTGGACACTTGCCTTGGCCTTGGCCACGGGGTGGCTTCGTGTCTCGGCCTTGGCCTTGGCCGCGGGCTGGCTCTGTGCCCTGCTCGAAATGCAACACATGCTCGCGACCAAGGCAGGTCGCACACACAACACATACTCGGGCCGCGCTCCCGAGGAAAGGATGGGGAGCTCGAGCATGGCCCTGTGCCTTGGCCTTGGCCGCGGGGTGGCTGGGTGCCATGGCCTTGGGCTCGACCTCGGGTTGGCTGCGTGCGAAAGCCTTGTCCGCGGGCTGGCTGCGTGCCTAGGCCTTGGCCGTGGGGTGGCTGCGTGCCTTGGCCATGACAGCGGGCTGGCTGCGTGCCTAGGCCTTGGCCGCGGGCTGGCTAGGTGCATGGCCTTGGCCCTGGGTGCCTTGGCCTTCGCCGCGGGGTGGACACGTGCCTTGTCCATGGCCACGGGGTGGCTGCGTGCTTTGGCCGCTTGCTGGCTCCGTGCCTTCCGCGAAATGCAGCACATGCTCGTGACCAAGGCACGTTGCACACTCTCACGCACACACAACACACACTCGGGCCGCGCTCCCGAGGCAAGGATAGTGTGCTCGAGCGTGGCCCTGTGCCTTGGCCTTGGCCGCGGGGTGGCTGCGTGTCTTGGCCTTGGCCGCGGGCGAGCATTTGGCCAAAATGTGAGCACACGGTCCTCGCCGTTTCTTCATATTCTTGGACCAAAAACTGAGATCCAGACCTACCTTCCACTTCTTTCTCTGGTTTTGCTTGAATCGGACGAGTTAGCCCACCAGTTTGGGCACCCGTTCGCTGCCGGTAAAATGGCCGTAAAACTAGTTTCGGAGCTCAGAATTTGATTCCGTTTTCTCCCACCACCGACTCCCACCAAACCCGACCACGCCAGCCCAAAATCCCATGCCGCCCCGAATCGCAAAATTTGGCCACAATCCGTGTGCTATAGCTCACGGATTTTGGCCTTTTCCGGCGGAAAAATGGGCACAGGGCCTCCCGCGTTATTTTTGCCATTTCTTCGAGCGGAAAACAGTACTTGCGTGGTGAGGAAGCCCCCGGCCCAGTTCTACCACAATCGGACCAATTCGCGGGCACGTTTCGTCCCCTTTTTGTAACCCCACAACCTCGGTAAATCGGCCGTAAAACAAGGTTCGGACCTCGAAATCGACTCCCCTCTTTTCCGAAGTTTGACTGTCGTACGTATCTAATACATCGCCCCAAAATCCCGCACCGCCCCGGAAACGCGAAAATTGGCCAAGATCCGTGAGCTACAGCACACGGCCTTGGCGTTGGCCGCGGGGTGGCTACGTGCCTAGGCCTTGGCCTTGGCCACGGGGTGGCTGCGTGCCTTGGCCTTGGCTGCGGGCTGGCTGCATGCCTACGCCTTGGCCGCGGGCTGGCTGGGTGCATGGCGTTGGCCGCAGGCTGCCTCCGCCTTGGCCGCGGGCTGCCTCTGTTCCTTGCTCGAAATGCAGCACATGCTCGCGACCAAGGCACGTCGCACACTCTCACGCACACACAACACACACTCGGGCCGCGCTCCTGAGGCAAGGATAGGGAGCTCGAGCGTGGCCCTGTGCCTTGGCCTTGGCCGCGGGCGAGCATTTGGCCAAAATGTGAGCACACGGTCCTCGCCGTTTCTTCGTATCCTTGGACCCAAAACTGAGATCCACACCTACCTTCCACTTCTTTCTCCGGTTTTGCCTGAATCGGACGAGTTGGCCCACCCGTTTGGGCACCCGTTCGCTGCCGGTAAAATGGCCGTAAAACGAGTTTCGGAGCTCGGAATTGGATTCCGTTTTCTCCCGCCACTGACTCCCACCAAACCTGACCACGACAGCCCAAAATCCCACGCCGCCCCCGAAACGCGAAATTTGGCCACAATCATTGTGCTATATAACTCACGGATTTTGGCCTTTTCTGGCGGAAAAATTGGTGCAGGGCCTCCCGCATTATTTTTGCCATTTCTTCAAGCGGAAACCAGTACTTGTGACGTGAGGAGGCCCCCGGCCCAGTTCTACCACAATCGGACCAATTCGTGGGCACGTTTCGTCCCCTTTTCGCACCCCTGCACGTTCGGTAAATCGGCCGTAAAATGAGGTTCGGACCTCGGAATCGACTCCCATCTTTTCCGACGTTCGACTGTTGCACGTATCTAATGCATCACCCCAAAATCCCGCACCGCCCCGGAAAGACGAAATTTGCCCAAGATCCGTGAGCTACAGCACACGGCCTTGGGTTTGCCCGCGGGGTGGCTGCTTGCCTAGGCCTTGGCCACGGGGTAGACGCGTGCCGCGGGGTGCCTGCGTGCCTAGCTCTTGGCCTTGGGGTGGCTGTGTGCTTTGGCCTTGCCCTTGGCCACAGGGTGGCTGCGTGCCTTGCCCTTGGCCGCGGGCTGGCTGCGTGCCTAGGCCTTGGCCGCGGGCTGGCTGGGTGCATGGCATTGGCCTTGGGTGCCTTGGCCTTGGCCGCAGGGTGGCTGCGTTCGGTAAATTGGCCGTAAAACGAGGTTCGGACCTCGGAATCGACTCCTGTCTTTTCCGACGTTCGACTGTCGCACGTATCTAATGTATCGCCCGAAAATCCCGCACCGCCCCAGAAACAGAAAAGCTGGCCAAGATCCACGAGCCACAGCACACAGCCTTGGCGTTGGCCGCGGGGTGGCTGGGTGCCATGGCCTTGGCCGCAGGGTGGCTGCATGCCAAGGCGTTGGCCGCGGGCCGGCTGCGTGCCTAGCCCTTGGCCGCGGGCTGGCCGGTTGCCATGGCCTTGGCTGCGAGCTGGACGCGTGCCTTGGCCTTGGCCACGGGGTGGGTGCTTGCCTTGGCCGCGGCCTGGCTCCGTGCCTTGCTGGAAATGGAGCACATGCTCACAACCAAGGCACGTCGAACACTCTCACGCACACACAACACACACTCGGGCTGCAATCCCGAGGCAAGGATAGGGAGCTCGAGCGTGGCCCTGTGCCATAGCCTTGGCCGCGGGGGAGCATTTTACCAAAATGTGAGCACACGGTCCTCGCCGTTTCTTCGTATTCTTCGACAAAAAACAGAGATCCACACCTACATTCCACGTATCTAATGCATCACCCCAAAATCCCGCACCGCCCCGGAAACGCAAAAGTTGGCCAAGATCGGTGAGCTACAGCACACGACCTTGGCCTTGGCCGTGGGGTCACTGCATGCCTAGGCATTGGCCTTGGGCTGGCTGCGTGCCTAGGCCTTGGCCGCGGACTGGCTGGTTGCCATGGCCTTGGCCGCGGGGTGGACGCGTGCCTTGGCCCTGGCCACGGGGTGGCAGCGTGCCTTGGCCTCGGGCTGGCTCCGTGCCTTGCTCGAAATACAGCACATGCTCGCGACCAAGCCACGTCGTACACTCTCACGCATGCACACACAAACTCGGGCCGCACTCCCGAGGCAAGGATATGGAGCTCGAGTGTGGTTCCGTGGCTTGGCCTTGGCTGCGGGCGAGCATTTGGCCAAAATGTGAGCACACGGTCCGCGCCGTTTGTTCGTATTCTTGGACCAAAAACTGAGATCCACACCTACCTTCCACTTCTTTCTCCGGTTTTGCCTGAATAGGATGAGTTGGCCCACCCGTTTGGGCACCCATTCGCTGCTTGTAAAATGGCCGTAAAATGAGTTTCGGAGCTCAGAATTGGATTCCATTTTCTCGCGATGCCGACTCCCACCAAACCCGACCACGCCAACCGAAAATCACACGCCGCCTCCGAAATGTGAAATTTGGCCGCATTCCGTGTGCTATAGCTCATGGATTTTGCCCTTCTCCGTCGGAAAAAAGGGCGCAGGGTCTCCCGCATTATTTTCGCCATTTCTTCGAGCGGAAAACAGTACTTGCGTCGTGAGGAGGCCCCCGGCCCAATTCTACCACAATCGGACCAATTCGCGGGCACGTTTCGTCCCCTTTTCGCACCCCTGCACCCTTGGTAAATCGGCAGTAAAAGGAGGTTCGGACCTCGAAATCGACTCCCCTCTTTTCCGACGTTCGACTGTCGGACGTATCTAATGCATCACCCCAAAATCCCGCAACGCCCCGGAAACGCGAAAGTTGGCCAAGATCCGTGAGCTACAGCACACGGCCTTGGCCTTGGCCGCGGGGTGACTGCGTGCCTTGGCCTTGTCCTTGGGTGCCTTGGCCTTGGCCACGGGGTGGCTGCGTGCCTCGGCCTTGGCCTTGGCCGCGGGCTGGCTCCGTGCCTTGATCGAAATGCAGCACATGCTCGCGACCAAGGCACGTCGCACACTCTCACGCACGCACAACACACACTGTGCCGCGCTCCCGAGGCATGGATAGGGAGCTCCAGCGTGGCCCTGTGCCTTGGCCTTGGCCGCGGGGTGGCTGCGTGGCTTGGCCTTAGCCGCGGGCTAGCATTTGGGAAAAATGTGAGCACACGGTCCTCGCCGTTTCTTCGTATTCTTGGACCAAAAACTGTGATCCACACCTACCTCCCACTTATTTCTCCGGTTTTTCCTGAATCGGACAAGTTGGCCCAGCCGTTTGGGCACCCGTCTACAGCCGGTAAAATGGCCGTAAAATGAGTTTCGTAGCTCAGAACTGGATTCCGTTTCTCCCGCCAACAACTCCCACCAAACCCGACCACGCCAGCCTAAAATCCCATGCCGCCCCCGAAACGCGAAATTTGGCCACAATCCGTGTGCTGTAGCTCACGGATTTTGGCCTTTTCCGGCGGAAAAATTGGCGCAGGGCCTCCCGCATTATTTTCGCCATTTCTTCGAGCGGAAAACAGTACTTGTGCAGTGAGGAGGCCCCCGGCCCAGTTCTACCACAATCGGACCAATTCGCGGGCACGTTTCGTCCCCTTTTCGCACCCCCGCACCCTCGGTAAATCGGCCATAAAACGATGTTCGGACCTCGAAATCGACTCCCCTCTTTTCCGACGTTCGACTGTCGCACGTATCTAATGCATCAGCCGAAAATCCCGAACTGCCCCGGAAACACGAAAGTTGGCCAAGATCCGCGAGCCACAGCACACGGCCTTGCCCTTGGCAACGGGGTGGCTGGGTGCCTTGGCCTTGGCCTTGGGTGCCTTGGCCTTGGCTGCGGGGTGGACGCGTGCCTTGGCCTTGGCCACGGGGTGGCTGCGCGCCTTGGCCGTGGGCTGGCTCCGTGCCTTGCTCGAAATGCAGAATATGCTCCCGACCAAGGCACGTCGAACACTCTCACGCACACACAACACACACTCGGGCTGCGATCCCGAGGCAAGGATAGGGAGCTCATGCGTGGCCCTGTGCCATAGCCTCGGCCGCGGGTGATCATTTGGCCAAAATGTGAGCACGCGGTCCTCGACGTCGCTTCGTATTCTTGGACCAAATAGTGAGATCCACACCTACCTTCCACTTCTTTCTCCGGTTTTGCCTGATTCGGAGGAGTTGGCCCACCCGTTCGCTGCCAGCAAAATGGCCGTAAAACGAGTTTCGGAGCTCGGTATTGGATTCCGTTTGCTCCCGCCACCGACTCCCACCAACCCCGACAACGCCAGCCGAAAATCCCATGCCACCCTCGAAACGCGAAATTTGGCCACAATCCGTGTGCTATAGCTCACGGATTTTGGCCTTCTCCGGTGGAAAAATGGGCTCAGGGCCTCCCACATTATTTTAGCCATTTCTTCGAGCGGAAAACAGTAGTTGGGTTGTGAGGAGCTCCCGGCCCAGTTCTACCACAATCGGACCAATTCGTGGGCACGTTTCGTCCCCTTTTCGCACCGCGGCACGTTCGGTAAATCGGCCGTAAAACGAGGTTCGGACCTCGGAATCGACTCCCGTCTTTTCCGACGTTCGACTGTCGCACGTATCTAATGCATGACCCGAAAATCCCGCACCGCCACGGAAACGCGAAAGTTGGCCAAGATCCGCGAGCCACAGCACACGGCCTTGGCCTTGGCCGCGGGGTGGCTGCGTGCCTATGCCTTGGCCTTGGGGTGGCTTCGTGCCTTGGCCTTGGCCGCGGGCTGGCTTCGTGCCTAGGCCTTGGCCGCGGGCTGGCTGGGTGCATAGCCTTGGCCTTGGGTGCCTTGGCCTTGCCCGCAGAGCGGACGCGTGCCTTGGCTTTGGCCACAGGGTGGCTGCGTGCCTTGGTCAAAATGCAGCACATGCTCGCGACCAAGGCACGTCGCACATTCTCACGCACACACAACACACACTCTGGTTGCGATCACGAGGAAATGATAGGGAGCTCGAGCGTGGCCCTATGCCTTGGCCTTGGCCGCGGGCGAGCATTTGGCCAAAATGTAAGCACACGGTCCTCGCCGTTGCTTCGTATTCTTGGACCAAAAACTGAGATCCACACCTACCTTCCACTTCTTTCTCCGGTTTTGCCTGAACCAGACGAGTTGGCCCACCCGTTCGCTGCCGGTAAAATGGCCGAAAAACGAGTTTCGGAGCTCGGAATTGGATTCCGCTTTCTCCCGCCACCGACTCCCACCAAACCCGACCACGCCAGCCCAAAATCCCAGGCCGCCCCCGAAACGCGAAATTTGGTCACCATCCGTGTGCTATACGGATTTTGGCCTTTTCCGGCGGAAAAATGGGCGCAGGGCCTCCCACATTATTTTCACCAATTCTTCGAGCAGAAAACAGCACTTGGTCCGTGAGGAGGCCCCCGGCCCAGTTCTACCACAATCGGACCAATTCGCGGGCACGTTTCGTCCCCTTTTCGCACCCCCGTACCCTCGGTAAATCGGCCGAAAACGAGGTTCGGACCTCGAAATTGACTCCCCTCTTTTCCTATGTTCGACTGTCGCACGTATCTAATGCATCACCCCAAAATCCCGCACCGCCCCGGAAAGACGAAACTTGGCCAAGATCTGTGAGCTACCGCACACGGCCTTGGCCTTGGCCGCGGGGTGGCTGTGTTCCTAGGCTTTGGCCGCGGGGTGGCTGCGTGCCAAGGCCTTGGCCTTGGCCGCAGGGTGGACGCGTGCCTTGGCCTCGCCCACGGGGTGGCTGCGTGCCTCGGCCTCGGTCTTGGCCGCGGGCTTGCTCCGTGCCTTGCTCGAAATGCATCTGGCCAAAATGTGAGCACACGGTCGTCGCCGTTTCTTCGTATTCTTGGACCAAAAACTGAGATCCACGCCTACCTTCCACTTCTTTCTCCGGTTTTGCCTGAATCGGACGAGTTGGCCCACCCGTTTGGGCACCCGTTCGCTTCAGGTAAAATGGCCGTAAAACGAGTTTCGGAGCTCGGAATTGGATTCCGTTTTCTCCCACCACCGACTCCCACCAAACCCGACCACGCCAGCCCAAAATCCCACGCTGCCCCCGAAACGTGAAATTTAGCCATAATCCGTGTGCTATAGCTCACGGAATTTTGCCTTTTCCGGCGGAAAAATGCGCGCAGGGCCTCCAGCATTATTTTCGACATTTCTTCGATCGGAAAACAGTAGTTGCGCCGTGAGGAGGCCCCCGGCCCAGTTCTACCACAATCGGACCAATTCAGGGGCACGTTTCGTCCCCTTTTCGCACCCCCGCACGTTCGGTAAATCTGCCGTAAATCGAGTCCCGCCTTTTTTGACGTTCGACTGTCGCACGTATCTAACGCATCACCCCCAAAATCCCGCACCGCCCCGGAAATGCGAAAGTTGGCGAGGATCCGCGAGCCACAGCATACGGCCTTGGCCGCGGGATGGCTGCGTGCCTAGGCCTTGGCCTTGGGGTGGCTGCGTGACTTGGCCTTGGCCTTGGCCACGGGGTGGCTGCGTGCCTTGGACTTGGCCGCGGGCTGGCTGCGGGCCCAGGCCTTGGCCGCGGGCTGGCTGCGGGCCCAGGCCTTGGCCACGGGCTGGCTGGGTGCATGGCCTTGGCCTTGGCTGCGGGGTGGACGCGTGCCTTGGCCATGGCCTTGGCCACGGGGTGGCTACGTGCCTTGGCCGCGGGCTGGCTCCGTGCCTTGCTTGAAATGCAGCACATGCTCGCGACCAAGGCACGTCGCACACTCTCACGGACACACAATACACACTCGGTCCGCGCTCCCGAGGCAAGGATAGGGAGCTCGAGCGTGGCCCTGTGCCTTAGCCTTGGCCGCGGGGTGGCTGCGTTGCTTGGCCTTGGCCGCGGGTGAGCATTTGGCCAAAATGTGAGCACACGGTCCTCGCCGTTTCTTCGTATTCTTGGACCAAAAACTGAGATCCACACCTACCTTCCACTTCTTTCTCCAGTTTTGCCTGAATCGGACGAGTTGGCCAATCCGTTTGGGCACCCGTTCGCAGACGGTAAAATCGCCGTAAAACGAGTTTCGGAGCTTGGAATTGGATTCCGTTTTTTCCGGCCACGGACTCCCACCAAACCCGACCACGCCAGCCAAGAATCCCATGCCGTGCCCAAAACGCGCAATTTGGCCACAATCCGTGTGCTATAGCTCACGGATTTTGTCCTTTTTCGGCGGAAAAATGGGCGCAGGGCCTCCCGCATTATTTTTGCCATTTCTTCGAGCGGAAAACAGTAGTTGCACCGTGAGGAGGCCCCCGGCCCAGTTCTAACACAATCGGACCAATTCGCGGGCACGTTTCGTCCCCTTTTCGTACCTCTACACGTTCGGTAAATCGGCCGTAAGACGATGTTCGGACCTCGGAATCAACTCCCGTCTTTTCCGACGTTCGACTGCCGTACGTATCTAATGCATCACCCCAAAATTCCGCACCGGCCCGGAAACGCGAAAGTTTGCCAACATCCGTGAGCTACAGCACACGGCCTTGGCCTTGCCCGCGAGGTGGCTGCGTGCCTAGGCCTCGGCCTTGGGGTGGCTGCGTGCCTTGGCCTTGACCACGTGGTGGCTGCGTGCCTAGGCCTTGGCTGCGGGCTGGCTGCGTGCGTTGGCCTTGGCCGCGGGCTGGCTGCGTGCCTAGGCCTTGGCCGCGGGCTGGCTGGGTCCATGGCCTTGGCCGCGGGGTGGACACGTGCCTTGGCCTTGCCACGGGGTGGCTGCGTGCCTTGGCAACGGGCTGGCGCCGTGCCTTGCTCGAAATGCAGCAGATGCTTGCAACCAAGGCACTTCGCACACTCTCACGCACACACAACACACACTCGGGCCGCGCTCCCGAGGCAAGGATGGGGAGCTCAAGCGTGGCCCTGTGCCTTGGCCTTGGTTGGCCGCGGGAGAGAAATTGGCCAAAATGTGAGCACATGGTCCTCGGCGTTTCTTCGTATTCTTGGACCAAAAACTGAGATCCACACCTACCTTCCACTTCTTTCTCCGGTTTTGCCTGAATCGGACGAGCTGGCCCACCCGTTTGGGCACCCGTTCGCTGCCGGTAAAATGGCCGTAAAACAAGTTTCGGAGCTTGGAATTGGATTCCGTTTTCTCCCACCATGGACTCCCACCAAACCCGACCACGCCAGCCCAAAATCCCACGCCGCCCCCAAAATGCGAAATTTGGACACAATCCGTGTGCTATAGCTCACGGATTTTGGCCTTTTCCGGTGGAAAAATGGGCGCAGGGCCTCCTGCATTGTTTTCGCCATTTGTTCGAGTGGAAAACAGTACTTGCGCCGTGAGGAGGCCCCCGGCCCAGTTCTACCACAATCGGACCAATTCGCGGGGACGTTTCGTTCCCTTTTCGCACCCCCGCACGTTCGGTAAATCGGCAGTAAAATGAGGTTCGGACCACGGAATCGACTCCCGTCTTTTCCGACGTTCGACTGTCTCACGTATCTAATGCATCACCCCAAAATCCCGCACCACCTCGGAAACGCGAAAGTTGGCCAAGATCCGCGTGCTACAGCACTCGGCCTTGGCCTTGGCCGCGGGGTGGCTGGGTGCCATGGCCTTGGCCGAGGGCTGGCTGGGTGCCATGGCCTTGGCCGCGGGCTGGCTACGTGCCTTGGCCTTGGCCACAGGGTGGCTACGTGCCTTGGCTGCGGGCTGGCTCCGTGCCTTGCTAGAAATGCAACACATGCTCGCGACCAAGGCACGTCGTACACTCTCACGCACACACAACACACACTCGGGCTGCGATCCCGAGGCAAGGATAGGGAGCTCGCGCGTGGCCCTGTTCCATAGCCTTGGTCGCGGGCGAGCATTTGGCCAAAAAGTGAGCACACGGTCCTCGCCGTTGCTTCGTATTCTTGGACCAAAAACTTTGATCCACACCTATCTAATGCATCACCCAAAAATCCCGAACGAATCTAATGCATCACCCGAAAATCCCGCACCGCCCCGGAAACGCGAAAGTTGGCCTAGATCCGTGAGCTACAGCACATGGCCTTGGCCTTGGCCGCGGGGTGGATGCATGCCAAGGCCTTGGCCTTGCAATGGCTGCGTGCCTTGGCCATGGGGTGCCTGCGTGCCTTGGCCTTGGCCGCGGGCTGGCTCCGTGCCCTGCTCAAAATGCAGCAAATGCTCGCGACCAAGGCACGTCAAAAACTCTCACGTACACACAACACACATTCGGGCCGCGCTCCCGAGGCAAGGATAGGGAGATCGTGTGTGGCTCTGTGCCTTGTCCTTGGCCGCGGGGCGGCTGCGTGGCTTGGCCTTGGCCGCGGGCGAGCATTTGGCCAAAATGTGAGCACACGGTCCTCGCTGTTTCTTCGTATTCTTGGACCAAAAACTGAGATCCACACCTACCTTCCACTTCTTTCTCCGGTTTTGCCTGAATCGGACGAGTTGGCCCACCCGTTTGGGCACCCGTTCGCTGCTGGTAAAATGGCCGTAAAACGAGTTTCGGAGCTCAGAATTGGATTCCGTTTTCTCCCGCCACCAACTCCCACCAAACCCGACCACGCCAGCCCAAACTCCCATGCCGCCCCCGAAACGCGAAATTTGGCCACAATCCATGTGCTATATAGCTCACAGATTTTGGCCTTTTCCGGCGAAAAATGGTCGCAGGGCCTCCCGCATTATTTTCGCCATTTCTTCGAGCGGAAAATAGTACTTTCACCGTGAGGAGGCTCCCGGCCCAGTTCTACCACAATCGGACCAATTCGCGGGCACGTTTCGTCCCCTTTTCGCACCTCGCACGTTCGGTAAATCGGCCATAAAGCGAGGTTTGGACCTCGGAATCGACTCCCGTCTTTTCCGATGTTCGACTGTCGCACGTATCTAATGCATCACCTAAAAATCCTGCACCGCCCCGGGAACGCGAAAGTTGGCCAAGATCCGCGAGCCACAGCACACGGCCTTGGCCTTGGCCGCGGGGTGTCTGGGTGCCATGGCCTTGGCCGCGGGGTGGCTGAGTGCCTTGCCCTTGGCCGCCGGCTGGCGACGTGCCTAGGCCTTGGCCGCGGGCTGGCTGGGTGCCATGGCCTTGGCCGTGGGGTGGACGCGTGCCTTGGCCTTTGCCACGGGTGGCTGTGTGCCTTGGCCGCGGGCTGGCTCCGTGCCTTGCTCGAAATGCAGCACATGCTCGTGACCAAGGCACGTCGCACACTCTCACGCACACACAACACACACTCGGGCCGCGATCCCAAGGCAAGGATAGGGAGCTCGAGCGTGGACCAGTGCCATTGGCTTGGCCGCGGGCGAGCATTTGGCTAAAAAGTGAGCACACGGTCCTCGCCGTTTCTTCGTATTCTTGGACCAAAAACTGACATCCACACCTACCTTCCACTTCTTTCTCCGGTTTCGCCTGAATCGGACGAGTTGGCCCACCCGTTTGGGCACCCGTTCGCTGCCGGTAAAATGGCCGTAAAACGAGTTTCGGAGCTCACAATTGGATTCCGTTTTCTCCCGCCACCGACTCCCACCAAACCCGACCACGCCAGCCCAAAATCCCATGCCGCCCCCGAAACGCGAAATTTGGCCACATTCCGTGTGCTATAGCTCACGGATTTTGGCCTTTTCCGTCAGAAAAATGGGCCCAGAGCCTCCCGCATTATTTTCACCATTTCTTTGAGCGCAAAACAGTACTTGCACCGTGAGGAGGCCCTCGGCCCAGTTCTACCATAATCGGACCAATTCGCGGCCACGTTTCGTCCCCTTTTCGCACCCCTGTACGTTCGGTTAATCGGCCGTAAAACGAGGTTCGGACCTCGGAATCAATTCCCGTCTTTTCCGACGTTCGACTGTCGCACGTATCTAATGCGTCACCCGAAAATCCCGCACCGCCCCTAAAACGCGAATGTTGGCCAAGATCCGCGAGCCACAGTACACGCCCTTGGCCTTGGCCGCGGGGTGGCTGGGTGCCATGGCCTTGGCCACGGGGTGGCTGGGGACTTTGGCCTTGGCCGCGGGCTGGCTGGGTGCCATGGCCTTGGCCGTGGGGTGAAGGCGTGCCTTGGCCTTGGCCGCGGGGTGGCTGCATGCCTCGGCCTTGGCCTTGGCCGAGGGCTGGCTCCGTGCCTTGCTCGAAATGCAGCACATGCTCACGACCAAGGCACGTCGCACACTCTCACTCACACACAACACACACTCGGGCTGCGATCCCGAGGAAAGGATAGGGAGCTCGAGCGTGGCCCTGTGCCATAGCCTTGGCCGCGGGTGAGCATTTGGCCAAAATGTGAGCACACGGTCCTCGCCGTTGCTTCGGATTCTTGGACCAAAAACCGATATCCACACCTACCTTCCACTTGTTTCTCCAGTTTTGCCTGAATCAGACGAGTTGGCCCACCCGTTCGCTACTGGTAAAATGGCCGTAAATTGAGTTTCGGAGCTCGGAATTGGATTCCGTTTTCTCCCGCCACCGACTCCCACCAAACCCGACCACGCCAGCCCAAAATCCCACCCTGCCCCCGAAACGCAAAATTTGGCCACAATCCGTGTGCTATAGCTTACGGACTTTGGCCTTTTCCGGCGGAAAAGTGGGCGCAGGGCCTCCCGCATTATTTTTGCCATTTCTTCGAGTGGAAAACAGTACTTGCACCATGAGGAGGCCCCCGGCCCAGTTCTACCACAATCAGACCAATTCGCAGGCACGTTTAGTCCCTTTTCGCACCCCTGCACGTTGGTAAATCGGCCGTAAAATGAGGTTCGGACCTTGGAATCGACTCCCGTCTTTTCCGATGTTCGAATCTCCCACGTATCTAATGCATCACCCCAAAATCCCGCACCGACCCAAAAATGCAAAATTTGGCCAACATCCGTGAGCTACAGCACACGGCCTTGGCCGTGGGGTGGCTGCGTGCCTAGGCCTTGGCCGCGGGGTGGCTGGGTGCGATGGCCTTGGCCTTAGCCTCAGGGTGGCTGCATGCTAAGGCCTTGGCCGTGGGCTGGCTGCGTGCCTAGGCCTTGGCCGTGGGCTGGCTGGGTGCCATGGCCTTGGCCGCAGGGTGGATGCGTGCCTTGACCTTGGCCACGGGGCGGCTGCGTGCCTCGGACTTGGCCTTGGCCGCGGGCTGGCTCCGTGCCTTGCTCGAAATGCAGCACATGCTCGTGACCAAGGCAGGTCGCACGCTCTCACGTACACACAACACACTCAGGCTGCGCTCCCGAGGCAAGGATAGGGAGCTCGAGCGTGGCCATGTGCCTTGGCCTTGGCCGCGGGGTCGCCGCGTGGTTTGGCTTTGGCCGCGGGCGAGCATTTGGCAGAAATGTGAGCACACGGTCCTCACCGTTTCTTCGTATTCTTGGACCAAAAACTGAGATCCACACCCACCTTCCACTTCTTTCTCCGGTTTTGCCCGAATCGGACGAGTTGGCCCACCCGTTTGGGCACCCGTTCGCTGCCGGTAAAATGGCCGTAAATTGAGTTCCGGAGCTCGGAATTGGATTCCATTTTCTCCTGCCACCGACTCCTGCCAAACCTGACGCCGCCAGCCCAAAATCCCAGGCCAGCCCCAAAACGCGAAATTTGGCCACCATCCGTGTGCTATAGCTCACGGATTTTGGCCTTTTTTGGCGGAAAAATGGGCGCAGGGCCTCACGCATTATTTTCGCCATTTCTTCAAGCGGAAAACAGTACTTGCGCCGTGAGGAGGCCCCCGGGCCAGTTCTACCACAATCGGACCAATTCGCGGACACATTTCGTCCCCTTTTCGCACACCCGTACCCTCGGTAAATCAGCCGTAAAACGAGGTTCAGGCCTCAAAATCGACTCCCCTCTTTTCCGACGTTCGACTGTCGCATGTATCTAATGTATCAACCCAAAATCCCGCACCGCCCCGGAAACGCGAAAGTTTGCCAAGATCCGTGAGCTACCGCACACGGCCTTGGGGTGGCTGCGTGCTAAGGCCTTCACCGCGGGCTGGCTGGGTGCCATGGCCTTGGCCGCGGGGTGGACGCGTGCCTTGACTTTGGGAACGGGGTGGCTACGTGCCTCGGCCTTGGCCTTGGCCGCGGGCTGGGTCCGTGCCTTGGTCGAAATGCAGCACATGCTCGCGACCAAAGCAGGTCGCACACTCTCACGCACACACAACACACACTTGGGCCACGCTCCCAAGGCAAGGATAGGGAGCTCGAGTGTGGCCCTTTGCCTTGCCCTTGGCCGCGGGGCGGCTGCGTGCCTTGGCCTTGGCCGCGGGTGAGCATTTGGCCAAAATGTGAACACACGGTCCTCGCCGTTTCTTTGTATTCTTGGACCAAAAACTGAGATCCACACCTACCTTCCGCTTCTTTCTCCGGTTTTGCCTGAATCGGACGAGTTGGCCCACCCGTTCGTTGCCAGTAAATTGGCCTTAAAATGAGTTTCGGAGCTCGGAATTGGATTCCGTTTTCTCCCGCCACCGACTCCCACCAAACCCAACGACGCCAGCCCAAAATCCCACGCCGCCCCCGAAACGCGAAATTTGGCCACAATCCGTGTGCTTTAGCTCATGCATTTTGGCCTTTTCAGGCGGAAAAATGGGCGCAGGGCCTCCCGCATTATTTTCGCCATTTCTTCGAGCGGAAAACAGTACTTTCACCATGAGGAGGCCCCCGTCCCAGTTCTACCACTATCGGACAAATTCGCGGGCATGTTTAGTCCCCTTTTCGCATCCCTGCACGTTCGGTAAATCGGCCGTAAAATGAGGTTTGGACCTCGGACTCGACTCCCGTCTTTTCCGACGTTCGACTGTCGCACGTATCTAATGCATCACCCCAAAATCCTGCAACACCCGGAAACGCGAAAGTTGGCCAAGATCCGTAAGCTACAGCACACGGCCTTGGCCTTGGCCAAGGGGTGGCTGCGTGCCTAGGCCTTGGCCTTGGGGTGGCTGCGTGCCTTGGCCTTGGCCGCGGGCTGGCTGCGTGCCTGGGCCTTGGCCGCGGGCTGGCTGCGTGCCTGGGCCTTGGCCGCGGGTGCCTTGGCCTTGGCCGCGGGGTGGACACCTGCCTTGGCCTTGGCCACGGGGTGGCTGCATACCTTGGCCGCGGGCTGGCTCTTGGCCGCGGCCTGGCTCCGTGCCTTGCTCGAAATGCAGCACATGCTCGCGACCAAGGCACGTCGAACACTCGAACGCACACACAACACACAATCGGGCCGTGCTCCTGAGGCAAGAATAGAGAGTTCGAGCGTGGCCCTGTGCCTTGGCCTTGGCCGCGGGGTGGCTGCGTGGCTTGGCCTTGGCCGCGGGCAAGCATTTGTCCAAAATGTGGGCACACGGTCCTCTCCCTTTCTTCGTATTCTTGGACCAAAAACTGAGATCCAAACCTACGTTCCACTTCTTTCTCCGGTTTTGCCTTAATCGGACGAGTTGGCCCACCCGTTTGGGCACCCGTTCGATGCCGGTAAAATGGCCGTAAAATGAATTTCGGAGCTCAGAATAGGATTCCGTTTTCTCCCGCCACCGACTCCCACCAAACCCGACCACGCCAGCCCAAAATCCCACGGCGCCCCCGAAACACGAAATTTGGCCACAATCTGTGTGCTATAGCTGACGGATTTTTGCCTTTTCCGGCGGAAAAATGGGTGCACGGCCTCCCGCATTATTTTTGCCATTTCTTCGAGTGGAAAACAGTACTTTCACCGTGAGGAGGCCACCGGCCCAGTTCTACCACAATCGGCCCAATTCGCGGGCACGTTTCGTCCCCTTTTCGCACCCCCGCACCCCCGGTAAATTTGCCGTAAAATGAGGTTCGGACCTCGAAATCGACTGCCCTCTCTTCCGACGTTCGACGGTCGCACGTATCTAATGCATCACCCCAAAATCCCGCACCGCCCCGGAAAAGCGAAAGTTGGCCAAGATCCGTCAGCTACAGCACACGGCCTTGGCCTTGGCCACGGGCTGGCTGCGTGCCTAGTCCTTGGCCGCGGGCTGGCTGGGTGCATGGCCTTGGCCTTGGGTGCCTTGGCCTTGGCCGCGGGGTGGACGCTTGCCTTGGCCTTGGCCATGGGGTGGCTGCGTGCCTCGGCCTTGGGCTTGGCCGCGGGCTGGCTCCTTGCCTTGCTCGAAATGCAGCACATGCTTGCCTTGGCCTTGGCCGTGGGCTGGCTCCGTGCCTTGCTCGAAATGCAGCACATGCTCGTATCCAAGGCACGTCGCACACTCTCACGCACACACAACGCACACTCGGGCCGCGCTCCTGAGGCAAGGATAGGGAGCTCGAGTGTGGCCCTGTGCCTTGGCTTTGGACGCGGGGTGGCTGCGTGACTTGCGCCGTGAGGAGGCCACCGGCCCAGTTCTACCACAATCGGACCAATTCACGGGATGTTTTGTCCCATTTTCGAACCCCCGCACCCTCGGTAAATCGGCCGTAAAACGAGGTTCGGACCTCGAAATCGACTCCCCTATTTTCCGACGTTCGACTGTCTCACGTATCTAATGCATCACCCCAAAATCCCGCACAGCCGCGGAAACGCGAAAGTTGGCAAATATCCATGAGCTACAGCACACGGCCTTGGCCTTGGCCGCGGGGTGACTGCGTTCCTAGGGCTTGGCCTTGGGGTGGCTGCGTGCCTAGGCCTTGGCCTTGGGGTGGCTGCGTGCCTTGGCGTTGGCCTTAGCCACGGGGTGGCTGCGTGCCTTGGCCTTGGACGCGGGCTGGCTGTGTGCCTAGGCCTTGGCCACGGGCTGGCTGGGTGCATGGCCTTGGCCTTGGCCGCGGGGTGGACGCGTGCCTTGGCCTTGGCCACGTGGTGGCTGCGTGCCTTGGCCGCGGGCTGGCTCCGTGCCTTGCTCGAAATGCAGCACATGCGCGCGACCAAGGCACATCGCAGACTCTCACGCACACACAACACAAACTCGGTCCGCACTCCCGAGGCAAGGATAGGGAGCTCGAGCGTGGCCCTGTGCCCATGGCCTTGGCCGCGGGGTGGCTGCGTGGCTTGGCCTTGGCCACGGCCGAGCATTTGGCCAAAATGTGAGCACACAGTCCTCGCCATTTCTTCGTATTCTTGGACCAAAAACTGAGATCCACACCTACCTTCCACTTCTTTCTCCTGTTTTACCTGAATCGGACGAGTTGGCCCACCCGTTTGGGCACCCGTTCGCTGCCGGTAAAATGGCCGTAAAATGAGTTTCGGAGCTCAGAATTGGTTTCTGTTTTCTCCCGCCACCAACTCCCACCAAACCCGACCACGCCAGCCCAAAATCCAACGCCGCCCCCGAAACGCAAAATTTGGCCACAATCCGTGTGCTATAGCTTACGGATTTTGGCCTTTTCCGGCGGAAAAATGGTCGTAGGGCCTCCCACATTATTTTCGCCATTTCTTCGAGCGGAAAACAGTACTTGCACTGTGAGGAGGCCCCCGGCCCGATTGTACCACAATTGGACCACTTCGCGGGCACGTGTCGTCCCCTTTTCTCACCCCCGCACGTTCGGTAAATCTGCCGTAAAACGCGGTTCGGAGCTCGGAAGCGACTCCCGTCTTTTCCGACGTTCGACTGTCGCACATATCTAATGTATCACCCCAAAATCCCGCACTGCCCCGGAAACGCGAAAGTTGGCCAAGATCCGTGAGCTACAGCACACGGCCTTGGCCTTGGCTGCGGGTTGGCTACGTGTCTAGGCCTTGGCCTTGGGGTGCCTGCATGCCTTCGCCATGGCCTTGGCCTAGGGGTGGCTGTGTGCCTTGGCCTTGGCCGTGGGCTGGCTGCGTGCCTAGGCCTTGGCCGTGGGCTGGCTGGGTGCATGGCCTTGGCCTTGGCCACGGAGCGGCTGCGTGCCTTGGCCGCGGACTGACTCCGTGCCTGCTCGAAATGCAGCACATGCTCGCGACCAAGGCACATCGCACACTCTCACCCACACACAACACACACTCGGGCCACACACAACACACACTCGGCCCTGTGCCTTGGCCTTGGCCGCGGGGTGGCTACGATGCTTGGCCTTGGCCGCGGGATAGCATTTGGCCAAAACGTGAGCCCACCGTCCTCGCCGTTTCTTCGTTTTCTTGGACCAAAAACTGATATCCACACCTAGCTTCCACTTCTTTCTCCGGTTTTCCCTGAATCGGACGAGTTGGCCCACCCGTTTGATGCCGGTAAAATGGCCGTAAAACGAGTTTCAGAGCTTGGAATTGGATTCCGTTTTCTCCCGCCACTGACTCCAACCAAACCCGACCACGCCAGCCAAAAATCCCACACCGTCCCTGCAACGCGTTATTTGGCCACAACCCGTTTCGCACCCCTGCACGTTTGATAAATTGGCCGTAAAAAGAGGTTCGGACCTCGGAATCGACTCCCGTCTTTTCCGACGTTCGACTGTCGCACGTATCTAATGTATCACCCCAAAATCCCGCACCGCCCCCGGAACGCGAAGGTTGGCAAAGATCCGTGAGCTACAGCACACGACCTTGGCCTTGGCAGCGGGGTGGCTACGTGCCTAGGCCTTGGCCACGGGGTGGCTGGGTGCCTTGGACTTGGCCGCGGGCTGGCTGCGTGCCTACGCCTTGGCTGCGGGCTGGCTGGGTGCCATGGCCTTGGCCTTGGGTGCCTTGGCCATGGCCGCGGGTGGACGCGTAACTTGGCCTTGGCGACAGGGTGGCTGCGTGCCTTGGCCGGGGGCTGGCTCTGTGCCTTGGTCGAAATGCAGCACATGCTCGCGACCAAGGCACGTCGCACACTCTCACGCACACACAACACAAACTCAGGCCGCGCTCCCGAGGCAAAGATAGGGAGCTCGAGCGTGGCCCTGTACCTTGGCCTTGGCCGCAGGGTGGCTGCGTGGCTTGGCCTTGGCCGCGGGCGAGCATTTGGCCAAAATGTGAGCACACGGTCCTCTCCGTTTCTTCGTATTCTTGGACCAAAAACTGAAATCCACACCTACCTTCCACTTATTTCTCCTGTTTTGCCTGAATCGGACGAGTTGGCCCACCCGTTTGGGCACCCGTTCGCTGCCGGTAAAATGGCCGTAAAATCAGTTTCGGAGCTCATAATTGGCTGCATGCGTCCGCCATGGCCTTGGCCGCGGGCTGGCTCCGTGCCTTGCTCGAAATGCAGCACATGCTCGCGACCAACGCACGTCGCACACTTTCACGCACACACAACACACACTCGGGCCGAGATCCCGAGGCAAGGATATGGAGCTCGAGCGTGGCCCTGTGCCTGGGCCTTGGACTCGGGGTGGCTGCGTGGCTTGGCCTTGGCCGCGGGCGAGCATTTGGCCAAAATGTGAGCACACGGTCCTCGCCGTTTCTTCGTATTCTTGGATCAAAAACTGAGATCCACACCTACCTTCCACTTCTTTCTCCGGTTTTGCCTGAATCGGACGAGCTGTCGGCACCCGTTTTCTTCCGGTAAAATGGCCGTAAAACGAGTTGCGGAGCTCAGAATTGGATTCCGTTTTCTCTCACCACCGACTCCCACCAACCCCGACCACGCCAGCCCAAAATCCCACGCCGCTCCCGACAAGCGAATTTTGGCCACAATCCGTGTGCTATAGCTCACGGATTTTGGCCTTTTCCGGCAGAAAAATGGGCGCTGGGCCTCCCGCATTATTTTCGCCTTTTCTTCGAGTTGAAAACAGTACTTGCGCCTTGAGGAGGCCCCCGGCCCAGTTCTACCACAATCGGACCAATTCGCGGACACGTTTCGTCCCCTTTTCACCCCACGCTCGGTAAATCAGCCGTAAAACGATGTTCGGACCTCGGTATCGACTCCCTTCTTTTCTGACGTTTGACTGCGGCACGTATCTAATGTATCACCCCAAAATCCCGCACCGCCGCAGAAACGCGAAGGTTGGCAAAGATCCGTGAGGTACAGCACACGACCTTGGCCTTGGCCGCGGGGTGGCTACGTGCATAGGCCTTGGCCGTGGGCTGGCTGCGTGCCTAGGCATTGGCCGCGGGCTGCCTGCATGCCTAGGAGTTGGCCGCGGGCTGGCTGGGTGCATGGCCTTGGCCTTGGCCTTGGCCGCGGGGTGGACGAGTGCCTTGGCCTTGGCCACGGGGTGGCTGTGTGCCTTGGCCACGGGCTGTCTCCGTGCCTTGATCGAAATGCAGCACATGCTCGCGACCAAGGCACATCGCACACTCTCACGCACACACAAGACACACTCGGGCCGCGCTCCCGAGGCAAGGATAGCGAGCTCGATCGTCGCCCTGTGCCTTGGCCTTGGCCGCAGGGTGGCTGCATGGCTTGGCCTTGGCCGCAGGCGAGCATTTGGCCAAAATGTGAGCACACGGTCCTCGCCGTTTCTTCGTATTCTTGGACCAAAAACTGAAATCCAGACCTATCTACCACTTCTTTCTCCTGTTTTTCCTGAATCGGATGAGTTGGCCCACCTGTTTGGGCACCCGTTCGCTGCCGGTAAAATGGCCGTAAAATGAGTTTCGGAGCTCGGAATTGGCTGCGTCGTCGGCCATGGCCTTGGCCGCGGGCTGGCTCCGTGCCTTGCTCGAAATGCAGCACATCCTCGCGACCAACGCACGTCGCACACTCTCACACACACACAACACACACTCGGGCCGAGATCCCGAGGCAAGGATATGGAGCTCGAGCGTGGGCCTGTGCCTAGGCCTTGGCCGCGGGGTGGCTGCGTGGCTTGGCCTTGGCCGCGGGCGAGCATTTGGCCAAATGTGAGCACGCGGTCCTCGCCGTCTCTTCGTATTCTTGGACCAAAAACTGAGATCCACACCTACCTTCCACTTCTTTCTCTGGTTTTTCCTGAATCGGACGGGTTGGCCCACCCGTTTGGGCACCCGTTCGCTGCCGGTAAAATGGCCGTAAAATGATTTTCGGTGCTCGGAATTGGATTCCGTTTTCTCCCACCACTAACTCCCACCAAACCCAACCACGCCAGCCCAAAATCCCATGCCGCCCCCGAAACGCGAAATTTGGCCACAATCCGTCTGCTATAGCTCACGGATTTTGGCCTTTTCCGGCGGAAAAATGGGCGCAGGGCCTCCCGCATTATTTTCGCCATTTCTTCGAGCGGAAAACAGTACTTGCACAGTGAGAAGGCCCCTGGCCCAGTTCTATCACAATCGGACCAATTCATGGGCACGTTTCATCCCCTTTTCGCACCCTCGCACCCTCGGTAAATCGGCCGTAAAATGAGGTTCGGACCTCGATATCGACTCCACTCTTTTCCGACGTTCGACTGTCGCACGTACCTAATGCATCGCCCCAAAATCCCGCACCACCCCGGAAACACAAAAGTTGGCCAAGATCCGTGAGCTACAGCACACGGCCTTGGCCTTGGCCGCGGGGTGGCTGCGTGCCTTGGCCGCGGGCTGGCTCCGTGCCTTGCTCGAAATGCAGCGCATGCTCACGACCAACGCACATCGTACACTCTCACGCACACACAACACACACTCGGGCGCGATCCCGAGGCAAGGATAGGGAGCTCGAGCGTGGCCCTGTCCCTTGGCCTTGGCCGCGCGGTGGCTGCGTGGCTTGGCCTTGGCCGCGGGCGAGCATTTGGCCAAAAATGTGAGCACATGGTCCTCGCTGTTGCTTCACATTCTTGGACCAATAACTGAGATCGACACCTACCTTCCACTTCTTTCTCCGGTTTTGCCTGAATCGGACAAGTTGGCTCACCCATTCGCTGCCGGTAAAATGGCCGTAAAACGAGTTTCGGAGCTCGGAATTGGATTCCGTTTTCTCCCACCACCGACTCCCACCAAAACCGACAACGCCAGCCCAAAATCCCACGCTGGCCCCGAAACACAAAATTTGGCCGCAATCCGTGTGCTATAGCTCACGGATTTTGGCCACTTAGGGTGGAAAAATGGCAGCAGGGCCTCCCGCATTATTTTTGCCATTTCTTCGAGTGGAAAACAGTACTTGCACCGTGAGGAGGCCCCCGGCCCAGTTCTGCCAGAATCGGACCAATTCGCGGGCACGTTTCATACCCTATTCGCACCCCCGTACGTTCGGTAAATCGGTAGTAAAACGAGGTTCGGACCTCGGAATGGACTCCCGTCTTTTCTGACATTCGACTGTCGCACGTATCTAATGCATCACCCCATAATCCCGCACTGACCGGAAACGCGAAAGTTCTCCAAGATCCGTGAGCTACAGCACCCGGCCTTGGCCTTGGCCGCAGGATGTCTGCGTGCCTTGCCACGGGGGCCGCGTGCCTTGACATTGGCCGCGGACTGGCTGGGTGCATGGCCTTGGCCGCGGGGTGGACGCGTGCCTTGGCCTTGGCCACGGGGTGGCTGCGTGCCATGGCCGCGGGCTGGCTCCGTGCCTTGCTCGAAATGCAGCACATGCTCGCTACCAAGGCACGTCGCACACTCTCACGCACACACAACACACTGTCGGGCCGCGCTCCCACGCTGCCCCGAAACACAAAATTTGGCCACAATTCGCATGCTACAGCTCACGGATTTTGGTCTTTTCCGGCGGAGAAATGGGTAAGGGGCCTCCCGCATTATTTTCGCCATTTCTTCGAGTGGAAAACAGTACTTGCGCTGTGAGGAGGCCCCTGGCCCAGTTCTACCACAATCGGACCAATTCGCGGGCACGTTTCGTCCCCTTTTCGCACCCCTACACGTTCGGTAAATCGGTCGTAAAATGAGGTTCGGACCTCAGAATCAACTCCCGTCTTTTCCGATGTTCGACTATCGCACGTATCGAATACATCAGCTGAAAATCCCGCACCGGAAACGCGAAAGTTGGCCAAGATCCGTAAGCTACAGCACATGGCCTTGGCCTTGGCCGCGGGGTGGCTGCGTGTCTAGGCCTTGGCCTTGAGGTGGCTGCGTGCCTTGGCCCTGGCCTCGGCCTCGGGGTAGCTGCGTGCCTTGGCCTTGGCCGCGGGCTGGCTGCGTGCCTAGGCCTTGGCCACGGGCTGGCTGGCTGCATGGCCTTTGCCTTGGGTGCCCTGGGCTTGGCCGCGGGGTGGACGCGTGCCTTGGCCTTGGCCACGGGGGGGCTGCGTGCCGTGGCCGTGGGCTGGCTCCGTGCCTTGCTCGAAATGCAGCACATGCTCGTGACCAAGGCACGTCGCACACTCTCACCCACACACAACACACACTAGGGCCGCGCTCCCGAGGCAAGGATAGGGAGCTCGAGCGTGGCCCTGTGCCTTGGCCTTGGCCGCGGGGTGGCTGCATGGCTTGGCCTTCGCCGCGGGCGAGCATTTGGCCAAAATGTGAGCACACGGTCCTCGCCGTTGCTTCGTATTCTTGGACCCAAAACATAGATCCACACCTACCTTCCACTTCTTTCTCCGGATTTGCCTGAATCGGACGAGTTGGCCCACCCGTTCATTGCCGGTAAAATGGCCGTAAAACGAGTTTCGGAGCTTGGAATTGGATTCCGTTTTCTCCCGTCACCGACTGCCACCAAACCCGACCACACCAGCCCAAAACCCCATGCCGCCCCCAAAACGAGAAATTTGGCCACAATCCGTGTGCTATATAGCTCACGGATTTGGGCCTTTTCCAGCGGAAAGATGGGCGCAGGGCCTCCCGCATTATTTTTGCCATTTCTTCGAAAACAGTACTTGTGCCGTGAGTAGGCCCCCGGCACAATTCTACAACAATCGGACCAATTCGCGGGCATGTTTCATCCCCTTTTTGCACCCCCGCACCCTCGGTAAATCAGCCGTAAAACAAGGCTCGGACCTCGAAATCGACTCCCCTCTTTTCCGACGTTCGACTGTCGCACGTATCTAATGCATCACCCCAAAATCCCGCACCGCCCCAGAAACGGGAAAGTTGGCCAAGATCCGTGAGCTACAGCACACGGACTTGGCCATGGCCGCGGGGTGGCTGCGTGCCTAGGCCTTGGCTTGGGTGCCTTGGCCTTGGCCGCGGGTTGGCTCCGTGCCTTGCTCGAAATGCGGCACATGCTCGCGAGCAAGGCACGTCGCACACTCTCACGCACACATAACACACACTCGGGCCGCGCTCCCGAGACAAGATTAGGGAGATCATGCGTGTCTCTGTGCCTTGGCCTTGGCCGAGGGGTGGTTGTGTGGCTTGTCCTTGGCCGCGGGCGAGCATTTGTCCAAAATGTGAGCACACGGTCCTCGCTGTTTCTTCGTATTCTTGGACCAAAAACTGAGATCCACACCTACCTTCGACTTCTTTCTCCAGTTTTGCCTGAATCGGACGAGTTGGCCCACCCATTTGGGCACCCGTCACGCTGCGGTAAAATGGCCGTAAAACGAGTTTCGAAGCTCGGAATTGGATTCCGTTTTCTCCCGCCACCGACTCCCACCAAACCCGACCACGCCAGCCCAAAATCCCACGACACCCCTGAAACGCGAAATTTGGCCACAATCCGTGTGGTTGCTGGGTGCCATGACCTTGGCCGCGGGGTGGCTGGGTGCCATGGCCTTGGCCGCGGGGTGGCTGGGTGCCATGGCCTTGGCCACGGGGTGGCTTGGTGCCATTGCCTTGGCTGCGGGGTGGCTGGGTGTCTTGGCCTTGGCTGCAGCAGGCTGCTTGCCCAGGCCTTGGGCACGGGGTGGCTGCGTGCCTTGGCCGCGGACTGGCTCCGTGCCTTGCTCGAAATGCAGCACATGCTCGCGACCAAGGCACGTCGCACACTCTTACGCACCCAGAACACACACTCGGGCCGTGCTTCTGAGGCAAGGATAGGGAGCTCGAGCATGGCCCTGTTCCATAGCCTTGGCCGCGGGCGAGCATTTGGCCAAAATGTGAGCACACGGTCCTCGCCGTTGCTTCGTATTCTTGGACCAAAAACTGAGATCCACACCTACCTTCCACTTCTTTCTCCGGTTTTGCCTGAATCGGACGAGTTGGCCCACCCGTTCGCTGCTGGTAAAATTGCCGTAAAACGAGTTTCGGAGCTCGGAAATGGATTCCGTTTTCTCCGGCCACCGACTCCCACCAAACCCGACCACGCCAGCCCAAAATCCCATGCCGCCCCCGAAACGCGAAATTTGCCCACAATCTGTGTGCTATAGCTTGCTCGGGCTTTGGCCTGAACCGTGTGCTATGGCTCACGGATTTTGGCCTTTTCCGGCGGAGAAATGGGCGCAGGGCCACCCGCATTATTTTCGCCATTTCTTCAAGCGTAAAACAGTACTTGCGCCGTGAGGAGGCCCCCGGCCCAGTTCAACAACAATCGGACCAATTCGCGGGCATGTTTCGTCCCCATTTCGCACCCACGCGTTAAAGTAAATTGGTCGTAAATGAGGTTCGACCTCGAAATTGACTCCGTCTTTTCCGATGTTCGACTGTCGCACGTATCTAATGCATCACCCAAAATCCCGCACCGCCCCAGAAACACGAAAGTTGGCCAAGATTCGGGTGCTACAGACACGGACTTGGCCTTGGCCTGGCTGGCCACGGTGGCTGCGTGCCCAGGCCTTGGCCGCGTGGTGGCTGCGTGCCCAGGCCTTGGCCGCGGGTGGCTTGATGCCTTGGCCTTGACCTTGGCCTCGGGGTGGCTGCGTGCAAGGCCTTGGCCCCAGGCTGGCTGCGTGCCTGGCCTTCGCCGCGGGCTGGCAGCGTGCCTAGGCCTTGGCCGCGGGCTGGCTGGGTGCCATGGCCCCGGCCGCGGGGTGGACGCGTGCCTTGGCCACGGGGTGGCTGCATGCCTCGGCCTTGGCCTTGGCCACGGGCTGGCTCTGTGCATTGCTCGAAATGCAGCACATGCTCACACCAAGGCAGGTCGCACACTCTCATGCTCACACAACACACACTCGGCCGCTCCCGAGGCAAGGATACGGAGCTCTAGCGTGGCCCGTGCCTTGGCCTTGGGCGCGGGCGAGCATTTGGCCAAAATGTGAGCCCACGGTCCTCACTGTTTCTTCGTATTCTTGGACCAAAACTGAGAATCACACCTACCTTCCACTTCTTTATCCGGTTTTGCCTGAATCGGACGAGTTGGCCCACCCGTCGCTGCCGGTAAATGGCCGTAAAAAAGAATTTCGGAGCTCGGAATTGGATTCCGTTTTCTCCCGCCACCGACTCCCACCAAACCCGACCACGCCAGCCCAAAATCCCACGCCGCCCCCGAAACGCGACATTTGCCCACAATCCGTGTGCTATAGCTCACGAATTTTGGCCTTTTCCGTGGAAAAATGGGCGCAGGGACTCCGCATTATTTTCACCATTTCTTCAAGCGGAAAAAAACAGTACTTGCGCCATGAGGAGGCCCCCGCCCAGTTCTACCACAATCGACCAATTCGCGGGCACATTTCATCCCCTTTTCGCACCCGCACGCTCGTAAATCGGCTGTAAACGAGGTTTAGACCTCGGAATCGACTCCGTCTTTTCGGACGTTCGACTATCGCACGTATGTAATGCATCACCCAAAAATCCCGCACCGCCCGAAATGCGAAAGTTAGCCAAGATCCGGGAGCTACAGCACACGGCCTTGGCCTTGGCCCATGGGCGGCTGCGTGCCTGGGCCTTGGCCGCGGGGTGGCTGCATGCCCAGGCCTTGGCCGCGGGGTGGCTGCATGCCAAGGCCTTGGCCCCGGGCTGGCTGCGTGCCTAGGTCTTGGCCGCGGGCTGGCTGGGTGCCATGGCCTTGGCCTGGACGCAAAAACTTGGCCTTGGCCACGGGGGTGGCTGCATGCCTCGGCCTTGGCCTTGGCCGCGGGTTGGCTCCGTGCCTTGCTCCAAATGCAGCACATGCTTGCGACCAAGGCAGGTCGCACACTCTCACGCACACACAACAATGGCTGCGCTTCCGAGGCAAGGATACGGAGCTCTAGCGTGGCCCCGTGCCTTGGCCTTGGCACCGAGGTGGCTGCGTGGCAAACCCTTGGCACCAGAAGCATTTGGCCAAAATGTGAGCACACGGTCCTCGCCGTTCTTCGTATTCTTGGACCAAAAACTGAGATCCACACCTACCTTTTACGACTTCTTTCTCCGGTGGTTTTGCCTGAATCGGACGAGTTGGCCCACCCATTTGGGCACCCGTTCACTGCCGGTAAAATGGCCGTAAACGAGTTTCGAGCTCGAATTGATTCCATTTTCTCCGCCACCGACTCCCACCAAAACCGACCACGCCAGCCCAAAGTCCCACGCCACCCCTGAAACGCGTGAAATTTGGCCACAATCCGTGTGGCCTTGCCGGGTGGCTGGGTGCCATGACCTTGGCCTTGGCCGGGGTGGCTGCGTGCCTTGCCTTGGCCGCCCCGGCTGGTGCCCGAGGCCTTGGCCGCGGGCTGGCTGCGTGCCTTGGCCTTGGCCTTGGTCGGGCTGGCTGCGTGCCTTGGCCTTGGCTGCATCCGTGCCTTGCTTGAAATGCAGCACATGCTCGCGACTAAGGCACGCCGCACACTCTCACGCACACACAACACACACTCGGGCAGCGCTCCCGAGGCAAGGATAGGGAGCTCGGCGTGGCCTTTGTGACTTGGCCTTGGCCTCGGGGTGGCTGCGTGCCTTGGCCTTGGCCGCGGGTGAGCATTTGGCCAAAATTTGAGCACACGGTCCTCGCCGTTCTTCCGTATTCTTGGACCAAAAACTGAGATCCACACCTACCTTCCACTTCTTTCTCCGGTTTGCCTGAATCGGACGAGTTGGCCACCCCCGTTTGGGCACCCGCTTCGCAAGGCCGGTAAAATGGCCGTAAAACGAGTTTCGAGCTCGGAATTGGATTCCGTTTTCTCCCGCCACCGACTCCCACCAAACCCGACCACGCCAGGCCAAAATCCCACGCCACCTTTGAAACGAAATTTGGCCACAATCCGTGTGCTATAGCTCACGGATTTTGGCCTTTCTCGGAAAAATGGGCGAGGCCTCCCATTATTTTCACCATTTCTTGGAGCGGAAAACAGTACTTGCACCGTGAGGAGGCCCCGCCCAGTTCTACCACAATCGGACCAATTCGGGGGCACGTTTCATCCCCTTTTCGCACCCCACGCACGTTGGTAAATCGGCTGTAAACGAGGTTCGGACCTCGGAATCGACTCCCTCTTTTCCGACGTTCGACTGTCACGACGTATCTAATGCATCACCCCAAAATCCCGCACCGCCCCAGAAACGCGGTGTTGGCCAAGATCCGCTGAGCTGGCAGCACACGGCCTTGCCTTGGCGGCGGGGTGGCTGGGTGCCATGGCCTTGGCCGCGGGTGGCTGGGTGCCATGGCCTTGGCCGCGGGGTGGCTGGGAGCCATGGCCTTGGCCTTGGCCGCGGGGTGGCTGGGCTGCCATGGCCTTGACCCGGGGGCTGGCCACGTGTCTTGGCCGCCTTGGCCGGCTGGCTCCGTGCCTTGCTCGAAATGCAGCACATGCTCGCTGACCAAGGCACGTCGCACACTCACGCACACACAAAGACACACTCAGGCCGCGATCCCGAGGCAAGGATAGGGAGCTCGAGCGTGGCCCGTGCCTTGGCCTTGGCCGCGGGTGGCTGCATTTGGCCAAAGCATTTGGCCAAAATGTGAGCACACGGTCCGCGCCATTGCTTCGTATTCTTGGACCAAAAACTGAGATCCACACCGACCTTCCACTTCTTTCTCCGGTTTTTCCTGAATCGGATGAGATGAGATTGGCACCTGTTTGCTGCCGGTAAATGGCCGTAAAACGAGTTTCGGGCTCGGAATTGATTCCGTTTTCTCCGCCACCGACTCCCACCAAACCCGACCACGCCAGACCAAAATCCCACGCCACCCTGAAACGCTTTGGCCTTCCGTGTGCTATAGCTCACGGATTTTGGCCTTTTTCCGTTGGAAAAATGGGCGCAGGGCCTCCCGCATTTTTTCGCCATTTCTTCACCGCTGGAGGCCCCGGGTTCTACACACCTGGCCTTGGGAGGTGGCTTTCGGAAAATCGCCTAAGGTTCGACCTCGAATCGACGCTAGCTGCTCGACCGCCGCACGTAATGCATCACCCAAAATCCAGCACGAAACCGAATGTACCCCAACACGGGCTTGGCGGCTCGGGCCGTGAAAGGCCTCCGGGGTGGCTGCCTGCCTTCCTTGGCCGCGGGTGGCTGCGTGCCAAAATCCTTGGCGCGGGCTGGCTGCGTGCCAAAATCCCTTGGCCGCGGCTGGCTGGGTGCCAGATGGCCTTGGCCTCGGCCTTGGTTGGGCGGACGTGCCTTGGCCTTGGCCACGGGTGGCTGCGTGCCTCGGCCTTGGCCTTGGCCGGGGCTGGCTCGCGTGCCTTGCTCGAAATGCAGCACATGCTCGCGACCAAGGCAGGTCGCACACTCACGCACACACAACACACACTGGGCCGCGGAGGCAAGGATAGGGAGCTCGAGCGTGGCCTCGTGCCTTGGCCTTGGCCTCGGGTGGCTGCGTGGCTTGGCCTTGGCTGGCGAGCATTTGGCTGGAATGTGAGCACACGGTCCTCACCGCTTCTTCGTATTCTTGGACCAAAACTGAGATCCACACCTACCTTCCACTTCTTTCTCCGGTTTTGCCTGAATCGGACGAGTTGGCCCACCCGTTTGCTGCCGTAAATGGTGAGAAACGAGTTTCGAGCTCGGAATTGATTCCGCTTTCTCCCGCCACCGACTCCCACCAAAACCCGAACCACGCCAGCCCAAAATCCCACGCCGCCTGAACGCGAAATTTGGCACAATCCGTGTGCTATAGCTCACGGATTTTGGCCTTTTCGGCGGAAAATGGGTGCAGGGCCTCCTGCATTATTTTCGCCATTTCTTCAAGCGGAAACAGTACTTGCACCGTGAGGAGGCCCCCCAATAGTTCTACCACAATCGACCACTCAGGGCACGTTTCGTCCCCTTTTCGCACCGCACGCTCGGTAAATCGGCCGTAAAACGAGGTTCGACCTCGAATCGACTCCTCCTTTTCCGACGCTCGACTGTCGACGATCTAATGCATCACCCCAAAATCCCGCACCGCCCCCCGGAAACGCGAAAGTTGGCCAAGATCCGTGAGCTAGCACACGGCCTTGGCCTTGGCCTTGCCGCGGGTGGCTGGCGTGCCTGGCCTTGGCCGCGGGCTGGCTGCGTGCCATGGCCTTGGCCTTGGCCGGGGCTGGCTGGGCCTTGCCAAATGGCCTTGGCATGGGGTGGACGCGGCAGGCCTTGGCACGGGGTGGCTCACCTGGCCACAACACACGGCCTTGGCTTGCGCAGCATCCCGAGGCAAGGTCGCACACTCTCACGAGACACAACACACACTGGCCGCCTCCCGAGGCAAGGTATAGGAGCTGAGCCGTGCCTTGGCCACGGGCTTGGGCATTGGCCTTTGGCAAAATGTTGGCAGCACGGTCCTCGCCTGCTTTCTTCGTATTCTTGACCAAAACTGAGATCCACACCTACCTTCCACTTCTTTCTCCGGTTTTGCCTGAATCGGACGAGTTGGCCCACCCGCTTGGGCACCCGTCGCTGCCGGTAAATGGCCGAAACGAAGCTTCGAGCTCGGAATTGATTCCGCTTTTCTCCCGCCACCGACTCCCACCAAACCCGACCACGCCAGCCCAAAATCCCACGCCGCCCCGAAACGCGAAAATGGGCCACAATCCGTGTGCTATAGCTCACGGATTTTGGCCTTTTCCAGCGGAAAATGGGCGCAGGGCCTCCCGCATTATTTTTGCCATTTCTTCGAGAGGGAAAACAGTACTTGCACCAGTGAGGAGGCCCCGCCCAGTTCTACCACAATCGACCACCCGAGGGGCACGCTTTCGGCCCCTTTTCGCACCCCGCACACCTCGGTAAATCGGGCAGTAAAACGAGGTTCGACTCGGAATCGACTCCCTTTTCCGACGCTCGACTGTCGCACGATTCTAATGCATCACCCCAAAATCCTGCACCGCCCGAAACGCGAAAGTTGGCCAAGATCCGTGAGCCGCACACGGCCTTGGCCTTGGCCGGGTGGCTGCCTTGGCCTTGGGGCTGGGCCTTGGCCTTGGCCTGGGTGGCTGGGTGCCAGGCCTTGGCCGCTGGTGGCTGGGTGCCTGGCCTTGGCCGCGGGGGTGGCTGGTGCCTTGGCCTTGGCCGGGGTGGCTGCATGCTTTGGCCTTGGCCTTGGCTGGGCTGGCTGCCGTGCCTTGCTCGAATGCAGCACATGCTCGCCACCAAGGCAGGTCGCACACACTCTCACGCACACACAACACACACACTCCGGCGCGCCCCGAGGCAAGGATAGGGAGCTCGAGCGTGGCCCTGTGCCTTGGCCTTGGCCGCGGGGTGGCTGGCTTGGCCTTGGCCGCGGGCGAGCATTTGGCCAAATGTGAGCACACGGTCCTCGCGCTGCTTCGTATTCTTGACCAAAACTGAGATCCACACCTACCTTCCACTTCTTTCTCCGGGTTTTGCCTGAATCGGACGAGTTGGCCCACCCGCTTGGGACCCGCTCGGGCCGGTAAGATGGCCGAAACGAGTTTCTGAGCTCGGAATTGATTCCGCTTTTCTCCCGCCACCGACTCCCACCAAACCCGACCACGCCAGCCCAAAATCCCACGCCGCCCAAACGCGAAATTTGGCCACAACCGTGTGCTATAGCTCACGGATTTTGGCCTTTTTCTGGGGAAAATGGGCGCAGGCCTCCCGCATTATTTTCGCCATTTCTTCGAGCGGAAAACAGTACTTGCGCCAGTGAGGAGGCCCCGCCCAGTTCTACCACAACCGACCACTTCGCGGGCACGCTTTCATCCCCCTTTTCGCACCCCCGCACGCTCGGTAAATCGGCCGTAAACGAGGTTCGACCTCGAATCGACTCCAGTCTTTTCCAACGCTCGACTGTCGCACGATCTAATGCATCACCCCAAAATCCCGCACCGCCCAGAAACGCGAAAGTTGGCCAAGATCCGTGAGCTACAGCACACGGCCTTGGCCTTGGCCACGGGTGGGTGGCTAGGCCTGGCCATGGCCTTGGCCGCTGGGTGGCTGGCTGGCTGCCAGGCCTTGGCCGCTGGCTGGCTGGGTGCCAGCCTTGGCCGCGGGCTGGCTGCGTGCCAGGCCTTGGCTTGCTGGGCTGGCTGGGGGTGCCTTGGCCTTGGCCACGGGTGGCCAGTGTTTTGCCTGGCCTTGGGTGGCTGGCCGGGCTGGCTTGGCGTGCCTTGCTCGAAATGCATCACATGCTCGCGACTAAGGCAGGTCGCACACTCTCACACACACACAACACACACTGGCCACGCCCCTCCCAGGCAAGGATAGGGAGCCCGAGCGTGGCCCTGTGCCTTGGCCTTGGTCATGGCTGCGTGGCTTGGCCTTGGCCGGGCGAGCATTTGGCCAAAATGTGAGACACGGTCCTCGCCTGCTTTTCGCATTCTTGACCAAAACTGAGATCCACACCTACCTTCCACTTTCTCCGGCTTTCCTGAATCGGACGAGTTGGCCCACCTGGGGCACCCGTCGAACCTGGGGAAATGGGCCGAAACGCGCTTTCAGTTCGAATTGGGATTCCGCTTCCGCCCCACTGACTTCACCAAAACCCAACCACGCCAGCGCAAAACCCCACACCGCGCGAAATTTGGGCTGCCAACTAACTGTTATAGCTCACGGATTTTGGCCTTTCCTTGAGCGGAAAACAGTACCAGCACCTGAGGAGGCCCTGCCCAGTTCTACCACATATCGATTCACTCAAGGGCATCGTGCCACACTTTTCGCACTCCCTCGGCGACGCCGCAAATCGGGCAGTAAATGAGGTTCGACCAAACCAACTCTCTTTTCCGTATGTTCACTGCCTACACGATTCAATGGTATCACTCAAAATTCCCCAAAGAATCACCCGTAAACGTGAAAGTTGGCCAAGATCCACAGCCACAGCTCCTCGCCACTGGATAAATGAAGGGCTGCAGGTGTGGATCTGTTTTTAACCAAGAATACGAAGAAACGGCGTAGGACCGTGTGCTCATTTGGCCAGATGCTCGCCCGGGGCCAAGGCCAGCCACGCAGCCACCCCCGCGGCCAAGGCCAAGGCCAAGCTACAGGCCGCCGCCGGTGCCTATCCTTGCCTGGGAGAGCCGTGGCCCGAGTGTGTTAGTGCGTGAGAGCAGTGACCTGCCTTGGTGGCAGCATGTGCTGCATTTCGAGCAAGGCACGGAGCCATCCCGCAGCCAAGGCCAAGGCCGAGGCATGCAGCCACCCCGTGGCCAAGGCTGCCAAGCCACGCGTCCACCCCGCTGCCAAGGCCATGGCACCCAGCCACTCCGCGGCCAAGGCCATGGCACCCAGCCACCCTGCGGCCAAGGCCTAGGCACGCAGCCACCTCTGCCAAGGCCAAGGCCGTGTGCTGTAGCTCACAGATCTTGGCCACCTTTTGTGTTTCCGGGCGGTGCGGGATTTTGGGGTGATGCATAGATACGTGCGACAGTCGAACGTCGGAAAAGAGGGGAGTCGATTTTGAGGTGCGAACGTTGTTTTACGGCAGATTTACGGAACGCATAGGGGTGCGAAAGGGGATGAAACGTGCCCGCGAATTGGTCCGATTGTGGTAGAACTGGGCCGGGGCTTCCTCACAGCGCAAGTACTGTTTTCCGCTCGAAGCAATGGTGAAAATAATGCGTGGAGGCCCTAC
>JASUUG010000825.1:0-47408 GCA_030449905.1 Luvunga scandens | reverse complement strand
ACGATTGTTCCTTGGTAGAAAAACGAGATAAATTCACTGTATATACTGGGAATAAGGCCATGGAGTTATAGTAGTCACTAAACCGTAAATATAAAACAAAGGATGCTAATATTGAGATTTATTGTTCATATTGGGTTGTTTCCTAGATTATATGATAGTGGACTTTAAAATTGTAATAAGTTAAGTTCAAGATTTGTAGATAATTCTATCAGAATTCATGCCGAGTGGATAGATTTAAAGTGAAACTTTCCGAGTAGCTGCTATTGACTGCCTCCTACATTGAAAGATTTCAAGAGTTATCTAAAGCATAGAAGAAATGAGTCTTGGGGACCTGATTATGAAACTTTAAATTAAAAGAAGACAACAAAAATAATGAAACAAAAGTGTCATTTCTATAGCTAAGGATAATTTTATAAAACATAACTAGAATAACAAGAATAAGAAAGAAGAGAATAGAAGTTGGGTCGACAAGGAGAAATCTCTAATAAGCAACACAAATTTAAAAAAATGCTTCAACTGTGACAAAGTGAGTCATAAGGCTTTAAAATGTAGATTGCCGAAGAGGAAAAACTAAGAAGCTAATGATGGAGAACATCACTCAAGATGTTTTTAAAATTTATCCTTTTGTGGTGATGTCGTAAATGAATTTGGTGAGCTCCAATCAAGAGAATGGTGGATTGATATTGGTCCCACTCAACATCTATGCTCAGATAAAGAGATGTTTACTTCCATTGAACATGTTAGAAACAGTGAAAAGCTGCATATGGGCAATTCAACCACGTCTAATATAGAGAGTCAAAGAAAGGTGATTCTAAAGATGACCTATAGAAAAGACCTGACTCTAAACAATGTTCTATATGTACCAAAAGTCAATAAGAATCTTGTGCCTATCACTTTAAACATGGCTGGCCCTCGGATGGTATTCAAGTCTGATAAAGTAGTTTGTCTAAGAATCAAATGTATGTAAGAAAGGATATATATTAAATTGGTTGTTTAAGCTCAGTGTAATGATTTTTAAAATCAAAGAACAATAAAGTAATTTCTTTTACTTTTTGAGTCTTCTAATTTACGGCATGGTACATATTAATTATAATTCCTTGCAAAAATTAATTAACATGAATCATATACCTACTTTCCATACTAATACAAAAACATAAGTGTGAACTTGTTTTGAGGTAAAGATTGATAAAATCATCATTTATAGAATTGAAAGAATATTGAACTACTTGATGTAATATATAGTAACATATATGATTTTAAATCCATTCAATTAAGGGGAAGTGATAAATATTTTACTGTTTTTATCAATGATTGCACAAAATTTTGTTTTGTGTATTTGTTAAAAAATCAAGGACTAAGTTATAGAGAATTTGTTCTTTTATAAAAATGAAGTTGAAAATCAACTAAATAAGAAAAGTAAAGAGTTAAAGAATAATCGAGGTGGTGAGTATTTTATTTTATTTAGATCACTTTGTGAACAATATATTAGGGAACTATTAGTCCCACCCAAGATGCCACAAGAAAAAATATCAAATACATAATAAACAAAAAATAGATGGAGATCAAAGCCAATCAAACAACACAAGAATTAAAATGAAAACTCACATTAGAGAAAACCACATCCGCCTAAAGATGATGAGAAAAATACACTATGTGAAAAATTATTATAATCACTCTATTTTTTTTCAGACACTCAAAACTCAAAGAACACCCAATATTTTAATAGACCTATCATTTCTCTCACATTAAAAATTGTTTTTACAGAAAACTAAATGTTGTGTTATATAACCAAGTGAACCAACCTCCCTATATATAAGGATTATCTCTTATACGAGAAATATTCCTTTTTTTATACTAGTAGTATTCCTCCTGAATAAGTCAAGTCCCAAAGAAAAATTAATTATTTCTTAAATAAGAATCCTACTAAAAGAAAATATGCTAAGAAATCCTTATTAAAAATAAGATATATTTCTTGACAAACTTTACTTGGTGAGTTTTTTAATTAGACGACAATATATAATCCACCATGTATCCATACAACCTGTTGTCTTTCCTTTCTTTTACTCTATAAAACTACACTCACATAGCGCTCATGAGAATCACACCACCATGGGTAAAATTTTGTCCTATATCCAACACCAATAATTTTCTATATCAAGAATCATCATACTCCAACTTATTCAAAGTACACATATTCAAAGACATGTCGATCACCTTACTCAAAATATCCACTCTCATGTTTGACTTAAGAGTTATTGGCCATTAACACAAAAATTCCATTACATACTTCCATAAATGCCAAACTATGCCTCGTGTGCAAATCTTATGGATCTGCTTCAAACAATGCATCCTCCGCCATGGCACGCCAAAAGGATAAACCACGCTCTTATGGAGAAAAGAGATATATCACTAGCTGATATTATCAATATCTCTATCTACTAAATTAAAGCTATTTACCAAATTTGCTTTATTCCGATGTCTTCTTTAAGGTGTCTTGATTGTGTACACACCTCCAAGAGCTTCTACCAATGGAAATAAATTTTACATCATCCTTGCTTTCCTTATATAACTAGATTAAATCAATATATACTTTACTTGAACTTGCCATAAGCCTAAGTTGACTCTTTCATCAAACTTTTTATTTCTACCTTCACAAAGTTTGAAAACCTTATTGCTGAAATATTTGCTTTGTGTTGCAACTTGTTTTTGAAGGAAATTTTAATCGCACCCAAGATCTTGCAAGCAAAAATATCAAGCAAATAATAGACAGAAAATAGATGAAAAATAAAACCAATCATGCAACATAAGAATTTATGTGGAAAACTCTTATACTAACTAAAAACCATGGCCAACAAGATCAACGAGATAAAAGTTCACTATGTGAACAATTATTACAATTACTCTATTATTTTCCTTACAGTCAAAGCTCAATAACACATAGTCTTTTAATAAATCTATTGTTTCTCTCACACTAAAAATTGTATGCTTGTAGAAAATTGATTGTTGTATTATACAAACAAGTAAACCAAACCTTTCTATATACAATGATTATTTCTTGTAAGAGAACTATTTATTTTTTTATACCAGTAGTATTTCTCTTTGAATAAGTCAAGTCCCAAAGGGAAAATTACTTATTCTTTAAATAGAATCTTACTAAAAAGAAAATACTAAAAATCTTTATTAAAAAATAAGACATATTTCCTAACATAATATAGAATCGTACATTAAATAGTAACTCCTCACCTCATTCTAATAAGATTGCTAGACGAAAAAAGCATGCCTTTAGATAAATGATGAATGCAACATTGATAAGTATTCGGTTAGCTCAAAGCATATAGACAAATGCCTTTATCAGCTAATTAATTACCTTTTAAATAAGGTACCCTATAAGAAAGTAAAGCAAATCCTTGTGAATTATAGAAGATAGAGTACCTTCCTATATATGCTTACAAGTGTGTGGTTATCTTGCTAAATTGGTAATTCTTCCACCTAAGAAGATGAAGATAGGACCAAATACTTTGGATTGCATTTTCATTGGTTATGCACATAACAATAGTACTTATTAAATTCTAGTGTATGAGTTAAATATATGAGACATTCACAAAAACACAATAATAGAATCAAGAAATGCATCGTTTCTTGAAAAATTGTTTCCTTATAAATTCAAAATGGATTTGAGTAAGAGATTCAAGAAGATAAGTAAAAGGTTCAATTTTAACCTAAATGTAGCTAAAAAGCTAGAGTAGGAAAATCGTTTTTTCTAGATTTGCAACCTTTTTGCGAGAAAATAAATCTTAAAACTTCAAGGAACCTATAAGTTCGCCATAAGGTACTTTGTGAAAAATGTCATTAATAGTGAAATTGAATCCGTCTTACAAAATCATAATTAGAAGTTAGTGTATTTTTCTCCAGGATGCAAACCTCTAAAATCAAATGGACTTTCATAAGAAAAATGAAAGTTGATAGATCGATTAAAAAGTACAAGGCTAGGCTTATAATAAAGGTTATAAGCAACGAAAAGACCATGATTTATTTATATCAAACATGTGAAGTAGCATAATAATATTGCAAATTCGCTAACCAACAAAGAACTAGTAGAAAAATCATTGAGAGGAATGGGATTGAAGCCCATGGAACTATAACTTAATAATAAAAGAAAATCCAACCTAGTTGAGTGGAGATCCCCAAACTATAAGTTCAAAGGGACAATTTAATTATTAAAGACCAAGTGAGATCACTATTGGGGTTTCCTCTTGTCCTTTCTTATGATGAAATAATGATACTTATAGGAGAAAGGATGAGCTATGCTCTTAATGAGTCTTATACACTAACAATCTAAACAGTGTAATATGGGTTACTCTTAATCAAGAAATCACATATGTGAGAGAGAAGTACGATAGCCTTAAATGAAATTGTGTATAGCTCAATTTATAGAAGCATGGAGATGTTCAGGTTCAAAATAAACATATCATTATATGCATGAATGGTAGGATAGGTCAAAGACATTACGTTTACTAGTTAACCGGTATAGTAGTTATATTTTCACAAGAGAAGGTTCAAATGTTGAGACTCACCTATCCTATGTAGGTTTTAATCATTAAACTCTATCACCAAGTTTAAAAATATTTTGATGCCAAAACATCCTTTTTGTATCTATGGTCAATTTTCATTATTGTGGGGAATCGTTACAAAAATAATATAAAATAGTTATGTTTAGACAAGTATGTGCTATATGTACATTATGGAGGTATGTTTGAATGTATGATTAAAAATCTTCTCCGTAAGCTCTTAATAATAAATAACAGAACACTTAAATTTGTGCATCGATGAATAGAAATTGGATCTCAAAGAACACACCCATTAATTTGGGGAAAAAAATATGAATAGATTAGAAGGCAGTTTTGCCATTTTCTTTATATTGCACTAGAGTTCATTTGAACTGAAATTAAATATATAACGGGCAACAACATTATCAATATTTAATATTTGATCAACAAAGATAACAGTGTTATTAAGGGATAGATATGGGTTCTCCTATTTTTCTTTTATGCAGAATACGATATTAAGTTGTATGGTTTAATAGAGATAGTGTTCAATTCATTGTAAAGTCATATGGTTGAATAATATATCTATACTAACTCCATTAAACCATATGGCTTAATAATATGTTTATATGGGTTAAAAAAATAAGGACACCAACGTGAGAGAATGACTATTTATATTTGCGTGTCCGTGTGTTTATGTGTATGTGTGTCTCTATGTTTGTGTGCCTTAGTGTGTGTATTTCTTCTCTAATGAGTATATTTTAATTTTGTTAAAATGAGAATATAACTAAAATATATAAAAACAAAATAGATTTCATTACAATAGAGAGCATGTTTTTTTATTTGTTAATGTATTGAAATTTGTGTTTTCTCTTATCCATTGGTAGCATCCTTAGTTTGTTAAAATGAGTATATCCTCATCAAAGAAAATTTATGTAGTATTAATTATTTTTTGTTCTGTATCCTCCTATTTTTCTCCTAAAATTAATAAGCATTGATTTCATAAAAAAAAATTCATTATCTTAATTATCCTTAGAATTCGAAATGTTATGCTATGTTCTTAACTAGATTGAATTAATTAGTAAACCAAGATGAACTTTTTTAGCTTTTCACTCTTGCAAATTACGATACATGATTACAAAATAAATTAATTATGGTTATTTCTTAACAGAATGGTTTATTTCACGTTCTAGAGCTTTTGAAGGCATCCATTATCTGGAGCGAGGACGAAGCTGTGATCCTTAAATAAACTAGTCAAAAGTAGCTCTCAACTCTGTCTTCCTCGAGGATGAAGCGAAAAGCCTGTGAATAATAAAAGTTAATGTTGCGAGTAATTTGTCCTAAAAGGTTTAAGTGGTCAGTACCATTTTGTATATTTACAATAAAATTAATACTTTGTTGTTAATGCAACGATGTCTCAAGAAAACCTTTGATGAATTACGATGTTAATGTATTCATCTCTCTTTTCTCTTCTTCATTTATCTTTTTCATGTGTACTAACGTAGTGATGCCCAACAATAGACTTGTAAGGGAGAGATAAAGTTGAGTAAAGAGAGAGAATTCAGGCATGTTAAATATCAGAAAGAAAACAAGAGGAGAGAGAGTAGAAAATAATTAATAATATATTCTTAGCCGTACTAATTATTCATTTTTACTATCAATAAAAAAATATTATTTGTTTGAATATAAATGTTTAATTGACTTTTTTTTTAATATTTGAATACAAGTATTATTTTATTTATTTTTATAAATAAAAAAAATCTTAAACACGATCATTTAACATTTAAGTCCTTCTAAATTAAAAGAAAAAGAATGATTAAGTTTTATAGTTTTAAAAATAAGTATATTTAATAAAGACATTTTTTGAATAAATATTTATTTCTTCCACTCCGAAAAAAGTTATAAAAATTTATTTTTTTTATTCAAATGTAAATGTGTGAAAATCATACATAAATTAAAGAAAATAAATTTTAAAAAAATCAGAAAGTAATAAAATTTTAGATTTTGGATGTTTAATAAATAATTCCTAAGATTTCGTGTAAACTTTAATGTATGTATGTAAAAGATTACGAGCTATGCAACGTGAACAAAACACAATATTGCCTGCAAGACTTGCCCAAAATGAATTCAGAATGTTCATGGAAAAGGCTTTCAATAGAAGTTTCGAGGGGTCGACGTGCGTGCATACTTTATCCATATATTCATACATCCCCACAACTTTTTGGTTAAATTAATTAGTTGGTAGCGAATACTTAAATCTTAGGTCCTCAATGCCAAATCCATCTTAATAATTTCATTGCTTAACTACTTAATTATGTCTACTTAATTATGTCATAAGCTAAAACCATTCCATGTATTAATTAGGGGGTCAAATCAAGACCATCCAATTTCATTTTCATGGTGTGTCACTTTCTTGAGACCAAAAGCTTGAACCCTATAATTTATAACTCAACTACTGCTCTGTACAAAGAACAACAAACGCCACCATCAACAAACTGTATAGCTCTTTCCTTTAACAACACTCGAATACGATCATAATTATTAGAAATGAAAGTGAAAGCATTGGTTGCCGTGAAAACCAAGCTTTTCAAGCCATGCAAGAAGCTCAACCAAATATTCAAGTTTAAGCTTAGAAGATCCTTCTTTATAAGATCTCTTCGTCCCCGTTCTTTTCCCACAACCAAACGGTTCAAACCCCAAAAATCTCCTTCAAGGACTCGAATTTCAGCATTGTTGCCGAGTTTTCGCCCACTAAAGCAGTGGAAAAAGATGGAGAAACTTGCCGAGGAGCTCAGGAGTGTGTCCGGGAATCCAGAACGTGATCAAGTGCTCTTTCCGTCGCCTATTACACCAGTGCTCTTTCCATCGCCTATTACACCAGATTACGTCAAAGCTTGCAGGTTAAGTGAAAGGGATGAAGTTGAAGATGTGGAAGATGCTTGCAGGAGTTTTGAGAATTATCTGGTGGAAATGGTTGTCGAAGAAGGAAAAGTTGGGGATTTGACAGACGTTGAAGAGCTTCTTTATTGTTGGAAGAATCTGAAGTGCCCTGTGTTCATTGATTTAGTTTGTAGATTCTACGGGGAGCTGTGTAAGGACCTATTTTCCCCTGAGGATGATGAAGATCATGTCAACCTTCAGACTCAACCAAAATGATTTTATTCCAGTAATTGTTCTGTTTTATTATTATTGCAGAGTTTCCCTTTTCAATTTCATTTTTTGTCTCAAACACATACCATATTTGTAATGATTGAACAGTGTTTTGGTATGTTAAGAAGCAATTGCCTATTCTTCAGTTGATGTCAAATCGTTGACTTTGTGGGCAAAGACTAATTCCTGTTCCATACTGCCATGTGACGAAGCAAGAATGACCAGAGGTATTCTTCAATTCTGACCATTTGGAACACAAACACAAAGTTGAGTCTCGATAGCTTAAGCCTTAAAACTAACAACCTGAATCTGGATCGAAACTAACAACTGCATGCAAAGTCTGTCACGGCAAGGGTTTCACATTCTGGCAATTTCACAAATATTCCATACAACCTGAAAACTAACAACAGTATGACTGAATCTGAATCGACAGCAACAAGCAATGTGTTTAATTGTACGTAACAAACTTCATCCCAAGTATGCATTAGTCCAGTTGTTATGGGAGAATATGAAGGCATCAGTTATCTGCAAACAAACATAGAATGAAAAGACTACTGTGATACCGTTAACTAGATTTATATTTACAGTTCAGGAAGCATATAACGAGTTTTGCAACTTACAATGTAGATATATCAAGAATAAGGAACTTGAAAGAAGTACCAATTCTTAGCTTTGGGTACAATCACTCCATTTTCTACAACTAATGTTCAAAACAGTTCTCAGCCAACTTCCAGTTAAGGAATAAACAGAAAAAGTGATTAGCTTTTATCAATTTGTTACCTGCAGATGACATTACCTTTGTCCGGCCTTAATTATCACTCGGCTACTTCATTCTTGAAAGATAAACCAGAGATCTCACCAATGTTTCTCCAATTTTGAACCCAGGCATTACCATGAATTCAACTTTGTAATTGGTTTGTGCTTCACCGACCCCAGATGCACCTTCATAGGGCTCCTCGACAGATTGCATGTATATGTCCGAGAATTGGCATCCGCGATTGGCAACAAATAACTTTGCTTTGGGATCAATTGAGGATGCAATCCTGAGTAAAATCCAAACCCATTTTGCCATCTTTGCGAATATTTGGTAGAATGGTGTCCTCGGATGCTTGCCACTCAATACAAAAGTCCTCTGGTCCAAATTCCCAAAGAATGAAGCTTCCATCTGCGGGTGAACAACTAAAAGATACTTTTCTCTGCAAAATTTGGCAAAATCTGAATCCGGATGAACTATCAGAGAATCAAATGCCTCAGCAAATCTCATAATATCATCCACATTACTTGACTGCAGCGACATCTCATTAAACATCCTTTGTGCAATATAGGCTTCAAATGCATACTTTTTGTGGCACCTTTTTCTATAGACAACAGCATCTTCAATCGAATTTGCTGCCAGGTCCAAATTCCAACCTGAAGCTTTCATCAAGCTAATCATTGGCTTTGCAAAATCATGGATGGATTTTGAGGCTGCCTTGAAGCTATCCTCAAAAGCATCAACGTTCCAAACCCTCACCCTCTTTCTTTCAAGACATTCTTGCCTTATCATCTCAAGCAGAATTCCATTCTCCAAATCCAAATCTTGGTGCTTTTGTCGCAAATGGAAAATCTCAGAGTCTTTAGCTTTCACATTCTGCTTCAATACCTCTAATATCTTCTCATTGACCTCAACCTCTGCTTTAGAAGATCAGAACGAGAGGATTTCAGCTTAACATTTTTGAGCTTCTTCTCTTTATACATACGCTTGATTTTGCAAAGTGCTTCAAGCTCAGCCACAACAAGCTCATTGGCAGCTATAATCTTTTCCGGGTCGTAGGGAATATGAGCTTCCTGTAGCTGAACATAAGCTAATTTCAAACCCGAAACTATATCAAATAACTTTATAATCTCCACATCTTCGCAAACATCGCTTTTACAAGGAACTTCAACAGGCTGAGGATGGATTTTTATGCCACCGCATTCAGTCTCTTGAGTAGTATTCTCACTGCCATCTTTACTCACCGAGATAGTATTGTTTCTGAGATTCGAGTGATTCTCGGAGTAGAAAACACCAATGGATCTCAATTTGCAAACTTTTGCAAATTTGGAGACGATATCCGATATGTTAGAAGAGGGTTTTGAGGGCCTAATGGTGGTGGCACATTCCATTCTTTAAAGAACAACTCCCTAACCAATAAAAGATCTAATGTAAATGGATTTAGCTTCTACAAATACCAAAAATTTAAAGTGGGATTAGAATGGATATGGGATCCAATACAGTACCCCAAGTGCCTTAAACCCTGCAAGTGCAAACCCAGATTATAGAAAATGAACTAGGGTTTCAGTTAGTGTCTGACTATTATGTCCTGTAAAGGCTGATTAAAATAAATAAAACAGGCCCCAATTCCAAGTGAAAAGAGAATAAATAGATTCAAACTAATTAAAAGTACTAAACTTTATGCTAAGACCCCAAACAAACACAAAGGAATTTCAGTAAAAACCAACCAACAAAATATGCACAAGATTGAAACTTTAACAACATTAAAAGCACAAAACATTCAACATAAAAGACACACGATGTCAAAGCAAATAAACAAACAAGTTTTGTGCTTTAAAATTTAAAGAACGAACCAAACAGCATTTGGATTAGCAAAACGGAAAAAACCCCACTTGAATTTAATTACTAAGTTTTGGCCCTTCTAGTATCTAATCTCCGACGATGGTTTCAAGGTTTCTGGGTTTGGCTCAAAACTAGAGTAGTAAATGCTCAGCAGTATTGGTTCTGGTGCTAAATAAATTATTTATTTAAGGATCATTTTGTTTTTTTTTGAAATCAGATGCAGAGACATTCAACCGATATTTACAATTTAAACTATGATTTGGACACTCCCGCCATATATTTCCCACTCAAGACGCCAAAATTTAAACTATGATTTGGACACTCCCCGCCATATATTTCCCATCAAGATCGCTAAACACTTTTTAAACCCTCTCAAATATTCGAGTACATTTACTCCACTCACATTTCGTAAGGAGAGGCTTACCTCCACTCAATTAGATGATAATTGAGGAGACCAAATTAACCTTCATAACTTTTTAAACCCTCTCAAATATTCGAGGGCTGTCTACTCCACTCACATTTCGTAAGGGAGAGACTACCTCCACCGCCATATATTTCCTACTGAAGTACTGCCCAAACACTTTTTAAACCCTCTCAAATATTCGAGGGCTGTCTACTCCACTCACATTTCGTAAGGGAGAGACTACCTCCACTCACCAGATGATAATTGAGGAGACCAAATTAACCTTCATAACTTTTTAAACCTCTCAAATATTCGAAATTTACTCCACTCACATTTCGTAAGGAGAGATTACCTCCACTCAATTAGATGATAATTGAGGAGATCAAATTAACCTTCATAATATTTTTATGGAGGCCAACCCTCGCTTCTCTCACAATTGTAAGTGCGAGGTTAGTGCTTCTCCCATCCACCAGCGCACGGTAAGGATCATTTTGTTAACCGGGCATTTTAGTGTTTTATTTGAAAGAGAGATGATGTTAATTTTGAAAAACATTAAGATTACACAATATTGTTTTAAAAGAAAAGAAGTGAAACGAAACCGGGAATCTGTACATGTTCAGAAGCTGCTGCAAGAAATGCCAGCAGTATTTTGTTTGAATTCTTTTTTATTAAGATTTATGTAATAACTTCTATAAAAAAAAAAAGATTTATGTAATAACTAATAAAGAGACAGGGGCAGTTATTTTTAGAAAGCTGTAAAATCCAGTGTCTGGCCATTTCAAAATAAAGTTGTGTGTAAAAGAAAATAAAAATAGTATAATTATTTTCAAAAGAAAATTTTTGTAATCATTTTGTCAAATTATATTATATTAGTGTTTACGACTTCTACTTAGGCACACTAATATTTGAACAGAAAAATAATAGTAAGGTCTTCCTAAGTTGTATTAAAATTCATCTATTAATCAACTTAACTCTATTGTTTTGTTATTTATTTTTATGTTGAAAAATTTAATTATAAATTATAATTATTGTAACTAATTAAAATATTATTATTTAAATGCATAGCAATACTGTACTAGTCAAAATGCGTAACGTGGTTCAGTCACTCGAATTTTATTGCCTTGCGGTTCAAATATCGCTATTTAAAAAAAATAATAATGTTAAATTAATAAGCACACGCGATCTTCTTTCTTATCTTTAACCTCTTCTTTGTCAGGAGCGTCACGCAATCTAAGACGGAAGGGGAGACTTTTTTTAACTTCACTCTGCGCAAGATTGAAACTTTTCTGCTGTTGTTGCAATGGGGACAAAGAGGTTTTGAAAAAAGAGGACATTTTAATACCATCTAAAATTTTTAAAACAATTTTTAATTTTTTTAAATATTTTAATTTAATTTACAAAAAGATAATGATGTTTATCCTCTTAATTTTTTTTCTTACTGAGTCTTTTTAAGATTTTATTAGTTTTCTATTGCATCAATAATGTAATAAATTTATACCTTTAGATTTTCATAAATGGTGTAAACTATTTTATAAATAAGAATATATAAATTATTTAGAAATATTATACTAATTAATAAATTGGTTAAAAAGGTTTTATAAATAAAAAAAGAAAAAAAAAGTTATAATGGATCACAATCTTTTTCTTTTCGTGTTTAATTCTTCATAAGTATCTCTATTTAATTACAATTCATCAATTAATTAATTTTAAAGTTTATCTATTATTTATTAACTAACTAATTATTTATCTAATTATTTAAACTAGTGATAAAAATTAAAATATTCAAATCTAAAAGTTTAGAACAACCTATTATCAACACTATAAAAAATGAAAAATCCTTATTTCAAAAGTCTACACTCCTCAATTATTTCTATTAATTTCTAAAACTACACTTATTCTTTTTAAGTTAAAAAAAAATCAATTGTTTCCAATCTCTAGCCATTGACGCCTCAATCATGAAAATGCTATTGATCATGAGTAAATTTAACGAAACTAAAACGTAAAATTTCGCATCATTTTATTTTGAGCCTTGCTAATCTGTCTGAGTGACTGTTCTTGTTATCATTGGCAAAGAAGAAAATGAAGGCAAGTGTGCTACTCTTTAATCTTCTAAGTATAAATGAAGACGAAGAAGAAAGTGGGGAAGGAGAGAGAAGAAGAAAGAAAAGAAAAAGAAAATAAAAAATTTAAGTGAGTTTGCTAATATTTTAGACATTTTAAATTAAAATGAAAAAAGTAGGGGTGAGATTGTTTAATCCTATTAAAGTACTTTACAAATCCACTTTTTTTATAAAATATCTTATTACTAAAACACACAATTTAAATTATAAATATGGACAAATTAATATAATTAATAAAAAAATATTCTCTAAATTCATTTTAAACTATTTGAAAATCTGTCAATAATCAACAATCTATTTTCTTAGGTCTTAAAGCGTCTATATTGCTTTTAATGGAATATCAAACGTATTTGCTTCATGTTTAAATGTATTTGCTTTGTGTTTCAAGCACAACTTGAAAAATATTTAATCTGATTCAATTAATAACAAACATGAAAACCAACCAATCAAAAGCCTATACACAACATAATACCGTGTCGAGCCTGCAGGAATCAAGCTTTCCTGCACGCTGGAAAGCTCCAAACTGCAAAATGAATCTTGTCTGCAAACTTGACCTTAGAGTGGAATTCTCTTCTCAAATACTCCAAAACAAAGACAAGTTTCTTTTGCATCATTATTCTTTGAGCTTATTAAGTAGAATAATGTAATGTGAGTGTGTAATTGGTATTCAGATGGGTGTGTGTAATGAAATCTTAATTTTAAATTTTAATAATGGGTTTATTAAACAAATAGGTACACGGAGTATTTTTAGCCACACTTGAAAAGTAAGGGTTGGCGAGAGAATAGAGAGAGAGATAAATAGGCATTAAGTTATTTTGGTGGGTATTTTAGATATTTTTAAATAAATATAACTACTTATTTATGAAAAATATAAATTCATATATTAAAAATTATCGTCTTCCTGTAAAATGTCACCCTAAAAGTACTTATTTAAAATTTTCATTATTAAAGTACATAAAAATCATAAAATCTTAAATTATTTTCTTCTTATTATATTGTTTTATCTCCATAATTTAAAACTTTTATAATTTTCTTAAAAGAATATTTTCCAATTAAATTTAAAAACACAAATATAAATTATAAAATGGGCGGTGTAAAAATTTTATTAAAATAATAATTATTTAAGTATTTAATTGAATTTCTATTTAAAATGAGAATTGAATTAATTTGTAATTTCAATTTAAAAAAGGGGGTTTATGAAGAATTTTGGGGTGTCAAAAGTCCAACTTGTTTGGAAATGGGCTTTAAAGTTTTCACGATCAAGAAAGTGGGCCAAGTGGGTTCGGTTCATTGTGACTTTTCTGGATTTTCTTGCATTATCTCTTTCCTGCACTTTTTTGTGTTAAAACAATCCTTTACAACATTGTTATGGTTAAAAAAGTTGGATTTAAAATTATTTTTTAAATATCGTGGCATTGGGCCACCGAGGATTAGGTCCAGTGGTGAGTTTATGTTCTCAATTATAATAAATTCTCTTATTATAATTGTTGGTTGAAAGTCGTCAAATCTCTAGTTGATGTAAATTTTCAATCGATGCTTGATAGATTGTTGGATTGTATTATTAATGTATAAATTTAAATTCACAATAAAACTCATATTATAGTATTTGTTGATTATAATAAGTTCATAAAAATAATAAAATGTGAAATTTGATATCCTATTCATTTATGGATGCTAAAAATATAAAAAGTCAAAAATTATTATCACGTCCTCCACAAACATATAAAACTTAACAAATCTCTTTCATTATACACAAGAGCAACACTTGGAGTTCGAGAAAAGTCAGAAAATCCAAATATATATTTGCATTAATATTTTATATCATTTTATGCTAACATGCACTCATGAATAAAAGGACGACAAGATAGTTCAACTTATAAAGGCGATTTAGGCTCTGTTTGATATGGAAGTGCTATAACTTTTAAGTTACAATTACTATTAAAAAAAGTTATTCAACAAAAGAAAATTAATAGTATGTAATAAATACAATTTTTAAATAATAACTTTGATAAAATTATTAAAAATATAATAAATTTTTATTAAAAAATATAAAATTAAATCCACTTATTTTTAAAATTACAATAATTACTATTTACTAAATACTTAAATGTTATAAATTTTAAGTTATGATTGCTTAACTTTAATTTCAAACAAGAGCTTGAGTACTTATATTCAACTTTTGCTTTGCTTTGATTTGATACAAATAATTAATGGAGTAAAACGAAGTTCGTGTTCCGCACAAAAGAAAATGTATAGATGTCAAGGTAATAAATAATACAAAGCAACACAAAATTTGTTCCCCGGGCAAGGCCTTGCCCTCTGCAAATGTTGCTTTCCAGAGGACTAGGTCGTCATTGCCTTTTTTCGATGTTACAGTTGGTCACTTTCAAATTGTCAAAGGGGCATTGTTAAAGTTTTGAAAAATTGTCTCTACGATTTTTTTTATTTTGTTATATGTATATTTCAATATCACAAAATTTTGATATATTCTTTGTGCGAACTTTATTTTTAAATTATATCAATCAATCTCTTTGACAATAAAAATAATCATTTTATTTATAAATGAATTAAAAATTATTTTATTTTACAAAATTTTAAAAAATAAAAAATTATAATTACAAGAATACCCCTGAATTCAAAACAAATAAATTTCAAAATCTAAGATGATAATTTTTAAATGAAATTATAATTATAAAAAAATTAACACCTTGTAATTATAATTTCATTTAGTTTTTGTAATAAAATTAAGTATAGGGAAGTTTACAAAAATTAACGTGGAGAGAAAAACTCACTACAATTAGTGTAAACTTCCTATATATTTAATATTAAGAAACTTCCCTATACAAAATAAGTGAAATTATAATTACAAAAAATTAACATGACAATGACAATTTTTAAATGAAATTATCATTATAAAAAATAAACATATTGGATTGGAGATTTATTTATTTTATTAAATTCAGGGATAATCTTGTAATTATAATTTTTATTTTTTAAAATTTTGTAGATTAAAATGGGTCTTTTTTATTCTCAAAAAATTGATTTTCTTTATTTATTTAGGAGTAAAATGATTATTTTTAAGTGTTAAAGTAGTTTACGATACAAACTTAAAGACAAAAGTGGCGTAAAGAATATATCAAAATTTTGAGATGATTAGATATGCATATGACAAAATAAAGATTGTACAGAGATAATTTCCTTTAAAGTTTTGCCAAGAAAAGTTGTTATATTTTGATAAAAGTAAAAGCTTGCCTAAAAAGTTATTTTAAGTCGTTGAGTTTCACTATTTGATTTTGTAATATCTAGGTTTTTAGATACATCAATTTTAGTTAACAATTAATTAAAATAATTAATAAAAAGCAGTAAATAAAAATAATACAAAAGTTATCATGTGGACCAAAAACTCTTGCTACTCCCCATACCCAAACATTAAACAATCACTAGAATAGAAATTTTAGAAATTATTGGATTTATTCAATATTAGACTTTGATGCCGCCTTAGGAACATTTGACTTAATGAACTTGTTTAATGAGCATCCTTCGTCTTGGATGTCACTACTAGAGGTGGCTAATGGACCGTGCCGTGTTGTGCTTATTGTTGAGTACTAGAAAGTGTGTATTTATAATGGAGAAAATCATCATTTTACACTCCAAGTCTTACTAACATCCCTATTTTTATGTCTTTAAGTCCCTTGTAATTTAGTTATGTATGTTTTATTTTAATTAAGTATTTTATGTATTTTAGGGGATATCATGGTCATTTCACAATAAACGAGAGATCAGATGGAAAAACGGACAGCACTTTTGAACTCAGGACAATCGAAAACCTTAGGAGGAGCATAAAAAGAAAAATGGTGATCGCTCACATATACTGATCTTGCTTCACACATACTGATGACGGTTGATATATACGATCTTGTCTGCACACGCTTCACTTCACGACTGCTTCATCGCATCAGTATCTTTGACGTGGCAAGATCACGCACGATGACGTGGCACTATACGATGACGTGGCGGCATTTGATTGGGCGAATGATGTGGCGTTGACCGCTTTATGTAGCATTGATCGATGATGTGGCGTTGGCCGATGGACGTGTCATGATCCTATTGAACCAAAAATGTTGACCGGTGACGTGGCAGAATATTAGTGGATCGAAAAACGTGTGTATGCGGTACATGCATATACACAGAATAACAGCCCCGATGATGTGTTCCATCCAATAGGAACTTGCCACGTGGCGCAATCTCGAGCGTCCAAATTGTTTTAATCAGATGGCCATGATTTACTCGATCTATAAAAAGGGGGCTCCCCCCCCCTAATTTGACACCCCTGAATCCATTTTTGGACTCCATTTTCTCTAATTCCATCTCTATCTTGTATTTTCTACGTATTTTAATAAAATTCCCATTTTACCCCTAGTTCAAATATGAGTGGCTAATTTCCTTTCAAGCTTGGGTTGAAGGTGAAGTCTCAACATGCTCCATGGGCTTAATTTGGTAAATTTACTTTTCCTTCCCCTTTAATTTATGTGGTTGTTTTGACTTTTCGTGAGACGGATAGTAATAATCTTGTCGGATATCTACTTTGGAATAACCGCCTCCCTGCAGCGAGGTTATTACTATTTGGCACGAAGCCCTTAAGACCATATCTATTAAAGTGTGGTTCATGATGAGTGGAAGTTCCCCTTCATGATTTAATTGGTACTAATAATGAATATTAAGCGGATAGACATGCATGTGGAGACAGCATCCTAGGAGATCCAAGCATTTTATTTTAATAGTTTATTCCAATAGCTTTTAATTCAAATTAATACATTGCCTACATAATTGTCATTATAAATCCAACCACCAACTCGAAAAATTAATTCTACACATAATTAAAATCCACCTCCTCGTGGGATCGACACTCGTCACCATTAATCTATTCTACAATAGATTCGTGCACTTCGAGTTCAATAAAATTTGCACAACAAGTTTTTGGCGCCGTTCTTGCAGTGAAAGTATTTTAATTTGTAGAATTTTTTTCTTCTTTTATTTATTTATTTTAGTTGTTTCCTTGTAATTTTTTTTTATTATTATTAAAAAAAAAGTGAATTAAATTTTGAAGTAGGTATTATTTTTTTCTTTTTCTTCTTTCTTTAAATTTACGTAATTTAATTTTCATGTTATTTTTTTTTTTGTGAAATCGGCGTTCAACCGCCTCTTAATTTATTTTAATTTGTTTCACGCATTTTCTTTTCTATATATAGCGCTTGAGTTATTTTCATAAAGAAAATCAGAATACGTGATAAGGTTAGATTGTAATTTCTCCCTCTTATTTATCTTTATTAATTTTGTTATCATTTTTTTCATTTGCATGCATGGTCGTAGGTCACAATTACCGATCTTGAGCATATAGACTTTGAATTAAAAAAACACTTCGCACACACAAGCACGTTATAAATAAAAATAAATTTGAAATGGATTTGCAAACCAAAGACCACAAGAGAGAGGCCATTTAAGGACTACTTTAGTCCCTTAGCTAACTTGAAAGCACATCACGATAAGATACCCAAATGTAGGCTGCTAGGAGTTTTGAATTAAAACCTAGTGTGCTAAATTGTCTCCCAACATTCTATGGACTAGAAAATGAAGATCCATATAATCATCCGAATGATTTCCATGCTTATTTGTCAAACTTTTAAATATGAGAATTTTTCGGATGATGATGTTAAACTTAGATTATTCCCATTTTCTTTAAAGGATAGAGCTCGTTCATGGTTCAATGCATTGCCTCTAATAAGATTACATCACGAACAAATGGTAACAAAATTTTTGAATAAATATTTCCCAAGACATAAAACCAATCTATTCGCAGGAAATTTCGAGTTTACCCAAAGAGAAGACGAGCAATTTTTCAAGCATGGGAGCGATTCAATGGGCTACTCCTAAAGTGTCCACATCATGGATATGAAAAATGGCACCAATGCCAATACTTTTTGGAGGGATTATTGCCAAATGTGCAAGAATGGCTAATGGCAACAAGTGGAGGAGAGCTAATGTCAAAAGTGCATCGAAATTTGGGATTTCTTCCAAATGACAAGCGGATAATTCCCAACAACGAGTCGTTCATTCGGAGAGTACTAGAAGAGTTAAGGGAGTGAATGAGGTTCACATTGGCGAGTCAAGTTCGAGAATTAAAGAAGTCAAAGACATAGTTGAAGGTCTTTCCCGACAAATAGATCGTTAACAAATTTCTTAAATTGACGAGCCACGACCAGGACTCATACTCGGATCAAGCCAATGCCATAGATGTAATGAGAAAGCCATCAAACTACAACCCTTACTCCAACACATATAATCCTGGATGGAGAGACCACCCCAATTTTCATGGTCTCAAGGATTCCAACAGAATGGACCAGACTCGGCTCAAAACCACTCCACCAATGCAACTAATTCCTCAAAATCCTCAAGCTTCTCAACCACCATTTAGACCATATAATCATAACACAAACCATTCTCGGCTAGACCATGGGAGGATGCATTTCAAAGTTTCAAGAATCTTATTCACTCCAAAATCGAAACAAAAAACCGCACCATTGATGAACTACGAAATGAGATGAGAGCGGGTTTCAACTCACAAACCCAATCAATTTCAAACCTTGAAAAAATGGTGGGACAACTTGCTTCGTCGATTCGGACCTTGGCAATGACTGTTGAGAAAGGTAAATTCCCAAGTCAACCAGTGCAAATCCTAAAGGAGTGTATGAAGCAAGTACCGTTCACCTCAAAGACATGGAGAGGTCAAAGCCGTCATGACCTTGCGAAAAGGAAAAGAAGTCGACAACAACGTAGAGATGCGGTGCAAAAACAACTCAAATTGTACCGTAAATGAAGAAGACTCATCATCGAGAGGAGAAAGAAGAAACCAACCCACGAGAATACGTTCCAAAAGCTCCATTTCCCCAGGAGGTTAGCTAAAGCGAAAAAGAAAATCTACAAGTGAGATTTTGAAATCTTTAAACAGTAAGTGTTAACATCCCTTTGCTTGATGCTATAAAACAAGTGCCATCTTATGCCAAGTTTCTTAAAGACCTTTGTACTAAAAAAAAAAGAGAAACATTCATGTTCAAAAGAAGGCATTTTTAACGAGAAAATGTGAGTTATACTCCAACACAAACTTCCTCTAAAATACAAAGATCCGTGCTCCCCCACTATCTCATGTAGTATAGGGAACCACACAATTGAGAATGCTTTGTTGGACTTAGGAGCTAGTGTAAATCATTTGCCTACTCGGTATTTATGAAACTTGGGTGGGAGAATTACACCCAACTCAGGTGGTGTTACGAACTTGCGGACGGTCCATGAAAAAACCTCGTGGTATTGTGGAGGGCGTCTTTATACAGGTAGAGATAAGTTTTATTTTCTGTTGATTTCATTGTAATTGACACTCAACCAGTCCAGGATTCAAGGAAGCGGATCCCTATTATCCTGGGACGACCTTTCTTGGCAACAACTCGCCGATGCTCACATTCAATGCGGGATCGAAATATCGCAGGTTGTCTTTTGGCAATATGACGATGGAACTAAATATCTTCAACATCGCCAAACAACCTCCCAACGCAGATGATGAAATTGTTGATGTGGATTTAATCGAAGAATTAGTTGATAATACTTTTCTTTCAAATCTTAGTGATGACCCTTTTACAAACATGTTTAACTCACTTTGGTTTGAATTTTGATATTGATGAGATCAATAGATGAGGTTAACGCCTTACTTGATTCAAAGACCATCCATGGACATTAACAAATGGAAGTCAAGAGTGGAACAACTAGCACCATCGTGAGAAAAACCGAGTCCATCATTACAATCACCACCAAAACTTGAGCATTGTGCATCTTGGGCGTGAAAATTCAACTTTGACATGCAAAGAAGCTAACTTAGAAAGAAAATCACAACTGCGTAACTTGAAGAAAGTCGTAATGATGTATACAAAAATGCCAAGATTTACAAACAAATGAATGAAAGTCTTTCATGACAAGCAAATTATGAGAAAATCTTTCACACCAGGTCGAAAAGTACTTTTATTCAATTCTCACTTGCGCTATTCCCGGTAAGTTTCGCTTATCGATGGACGGTCCCTTTATAGTCCACACTGTTTTTTTTCATATGTAGCGATTAAAATTAAGGATCCAAAGAACGGTGTAATTTTTAAAGTTAATGGTCAAAGATTGAAGCCATATCTAGAGTACCAACCACGTGAAAAAGGCACCGAAAATAGATTTGAGTGACCCACCAAATTTAAATTAAGAATTTTTCTTATTTATTTCTTCTTTTCGGTGATTTAAATTATTGTGAAAGTGTGTTTATTTAATCATTCAGTTTTCTTTTATCACTTCTAATTATGTGTTCCTCAACTAGACGATTCTCTTGAACATTCTCGGACAACTTCAACGTGTACAATCTCATCGAGAAGCCGAGATACGATTTTGTAAAACGCATCGTATTTGGAAGCTACAACCTCCGAGTTGGTATCCCACGTTGAAGATCTAGAAAGACAACTCAAAGAAATTGAGGGAGGTATCAACGAAACCCAAATCGAACTTGAGGAAAACTCATAAGAGGACAATTGTGAGATTATTATTTTTCTTTTCTTTTCTTTTCTTTTCTTTTTTTGTGTGTTCTCTAGTTTGTTACCCGGTTAAGTGGCGGATAACGGTACTCGTGACAATCAAAGTCGGTTACTTTAGTTTCCCATAATAACTATTGTTCGAGAAGAAGGTATGGACAAACGCGATTCTAGCAAAAAGCTTCACAAGCGATTTCCTTCACTTCCTCGGAATGCCCTCCTTACGATCTATAAAGCTCGGTCCGAACGCATGCGATTGCTTATGAGAAATAACGTCCCCTGCTGACATCCGTTGGTTAATCGAGGACAAGGTACGTTTGGCAGGTGAGTTACCTCCTAAATTTATTGCATACATGCCTGGTTGTGGTAAAGGAAATTACTCGAGAAAACGAAGAGCTGAAAAACTTCATGTTAATTGTCATAAGTGTGCCAGGATGAAATGCAAGAAAAATCCTTGTTCTTTCGGAATGATGTCGATAACAGGAAGATAAGATTCAATTCATTAGGGATGGCTTGAATAAAGAGTCATTGGATGATATCCTTTTGTCTCTTGAAACGCATCCCGGTGGATACGCGTCTGAAGCAATTCTCCGATTATGGCCATTATTTCAAAAAAGAGCATGCGATATAGTCTTGGGAATCTTAATATAAACGACCCTGTTTGCCAGTTTATAAGAAAACTGGATGGGAAGCCTATCCTCGACCCATAGAGGGCGTTCAAGCCGTTTCTGGACGTAAAACCAGAAGAAGATGTGAGCCACAATCACAACTACCTGTAAATATCCTTTTCTTTGTTGTTTTATTTTCTTTGTTGTTTTATCTCACATTTGTTGTTTTATCAATTGCATTATTGTCTTTAATAATTGAGTGCTTTTTCTTTTACTATTTTCTTTTTGACTCTCGAGCCATGTGCTTTCTGGCGTTAATTGACATAGACATGCTAACTCCTATACAGCTGTAAATCATTGTCACCAAGATCCTTGAAATATGATCATTTTCTTTTAGACTCACAAATTGTTTTTGAGAAGCATCCCAATGGCAGCTACTTCCAATAAACAATTCAAGAACATTTGTGTGCTCTCTGGATTTAACTATGGCAAACATAAAGAGTTCGTTGAGGCGACCATCGATCTTGGTCAACGATATGAAAAGAAATTTGCATCGATTTATAGAGGAGGTGACCGAGGGTTATCAAAACTAGTCTCGGAAAATTTTTATCTCGGAGGAGCCAAGTGTTAGGCATCATCCCAAGAAGCCTCAAACCGTTGGCTTTGTATGTCTGACTCACCAACTGGAGAAGAGTTAGTTGTCTCAGGTATGCAAGAAAGAATAACTGAAATGCTAAATCATGCTGATGCTTTTATTTTCCTACCAGGAGATCTTGCAACTCTAGAGGCACTAATCACATTAGCATCTTGGGCCCATCTGAACATTCATCAGAAACCCATCGGTTTGTTAAATGTCAATAACTTTTATGATGGCTTCATCGCATTTCTTAACCATGCAATAAAAAACCATTTCATCCCTTTCACAGCGAAAAAAATCTTTATTTGTGCTCATCTATCTGCTAACGAGTTAATTGATCATTACAAGCTTATAGACCAGCGGATCCCAAGACCCTTGTCTTTGGAATGGCCAACTAATGATGGTAACAAATGGCCGTAATAAGTGCAAATTAGATTTAACTCTCCGCTTGTAAATATTTTCTTACGTGATCCAAAGACTCGGGTGATGTCTTAAACCCTATTTTCTTTCAACATTGAGGACAATGTTTCGTTGCAGTTGGGGGAGGGAATAGTTGACAATTGTGGAATATCTCATCTTGGTGTAGTTTTTACTAATTTTTATTTTAGAAACTAATCGTGGTTAAATTTTTTTTTAGTCGAAGATGGTGAATATGGAGTGCGGTGACTCAGAAACGCATCTTCTTAAAAAAAAAAAAAAAAACGTTTTGTGTGATCTTTTCATAATTAGATGACATGATTTCTTTCAAATTTTAGTATTTGTATTATCTTTGGTCTTTAGTTATGTTACACCATGTTTGTTACTCTACATGTTGATGTTGGAGACAAATATAAGTTTCTTGAAAGAATGCACATGTCATAATAATTTCCAAGTGAGTTTTAAAGACTGTTATTTTTCTTTGAGAAAACCCTTTTTGCCCATTCTTCATTCAACAGCGATTTATTCTTTATACATTATCTCCAAATTTCTGTTAAAAAAAAAAAAAAAAAAAAAAAAAAAAAAAATTTTGTGTTGCCACATCCGAAGGTCCATCTAACTAGTAGATATGGAAGATTATTTAGAACCCTAAAAGATGACAGAAAGGCCATCTTTGGTCCGTTTGAGCCTTTCTAGCCAACCCTATTAATATGTATCCATAGTTAACCCCTTTGAGCCTTAAAAAAAAAAAAAATAATAATAATAAAATAATAAAAATAAAGACTTTTTCTTTGTTTTGAACCTATTATCTTGTCCCAATCCAAGTTGTTTTATCACATTATATTTTTTATTTAAAACAAACAATTTATTTTTTAAAATTTATATAATTTTGTATAAAAAAAAAAAAAAGTTGCTAAAAAAAAAAAAAAAAAAGAGAAAAAGAAACAAAAGAAAAAAAATGTTTACAAAAAAAAAAATAAATAAATAAATAAAAAAATAAAAAAAAAAAAAAAATCAAGTGAAAAGCACCTTACAATCTCCAAAGTTCTCTATTTTTAAAACATATATTTTATTTTTCCTATTATCCTTTCTTTGTTAGCCACGTCCCTAGCCTACGTTACGTCACAATAAAAGTCCTTCTTGATTTTAGGGAACTATAGTCAAAATAGAAACTAGTTATATTGGTTGAAAAGATGTGGCAATGCATACTAAAAAAAAAAAAAAAAAAAAGATGATGAATGTATTGGTTTGATTAGCATTAAAATCGTACTATTTCTAAGCTGAGGGCATATTTTTGTCACCTTGGTGAGAGTGTGTGATATTATTTCTTTATTATTTTCACTCTCAAGTTACTATTCACTGGAGTGATTATTTTTGGGTTTAATTTCTTTGTGAGCGTATTACTACTACCAGTGAGATTTTGGGGTTTGCATGTCATTCTTAAAAGTGACTCGATTACTAAAGTTGTGACAAAGTTTTCTAAACTAATTCATGTGGAGAGTTGATGTGGGAATGATATTTCTTTAGACTGTAGATAATGCTTATACTTTTATTTGATTGTTATCATTAGTCTGATTGAATAAATATCACAGTATAAAAAAAATATATATATATATATATTTGTTTCAGTTTTGTTTTCGCTTAAATTGCTAGGGACTAGCAACAAGCTGGTTGGGGGGTGTGTTGAGTACTAGAAAGTGTGTATTTATAATGGAGAAAATCATCATTTTACACTCCAAGTCTTACTAACATCCCTATTTTTATGTCTTTAAGTCCCTTGTAATTTAGTTATGTATGTTTTATTTTAATTAAGTATTTTATGTATTTTAGGGGATATCATGGTCATTTCACAATAAACGAGAGATCAGATGGAAAAACGGACAGCACTTTTGAACTCGGACGATCGAAAACCTTAGGAGGAGCATAAAAAGAAAAATGGTCTTGTTTCACATATACGATCTTGTTCACACATACTGATGCGGTTGATATATACGATCATGTACCTGCGACACTTATTCGCTGTCACGACCTTCACATCTTTTGTATCTTTGGCGACGCGGCAACAGATTTATGACGTGGCACTATACGATGACGTGGCGGCATTTGATTGGGCGAATGATGTGGCGTTGACCGCTTACATGTAGCGTTGGCGATGATGTGGCGTTGGCCGATGGCGTGTCATGATCCTATGAACCAAAAATGTTGACCGGTGACGTGGCGGAATATTAGTGGATCGAAAAAAGCGTGTATACGGTACATGCATATACACGATAACAGCCCACGATGATGTGTTCCATCCAATAGGAACTTGCCACGAGGCGCAATCCTGAGCGTCCAAATTGTTTTAATCAGATGGCCATGATTTACTCAGAGTATCTATAAAAAGGGGGCTTCCCCCCCTAATATGACACTCCTGAATCCATTTTTGTACTCCATTATCTCTAATTCCATCTCCATCTTGTATTTTCTACGTATTTTAATAAAATTCCCATTTTACCCCTAGTTCAAATATGAGTGGCTAATTTCCTTTCAAGCTTGGGTTGAAGGTGAAGTCTCAACATGCTCCTTGGGCTTAATTTGGTAAATTTACTTTTCCTTCCCCTTTAGTTTATGTGGTTGTTTTGACTTTTCGTAGACAGGATAGTAATAATCTTGTCGGATATCTACTGGAATAACCGCCTCCCTAGGCAAGGTTATTACTATTTGGCACGGGAAGCCCTTAGCACCATATCTATTAAAGTGTGGTTCATGATGAGTGGAAGTTCCCCCTTCATGATTTAATTGGTACTAATAATGAATATTACGGAGTAGGTACATGTTGAGACAGATCCGGAGATCCAAGCATTTTATTTTAATAGTTTATTCCAATAGCTTTAATTCAAATTAATACATTGCCTACATAATTGTCATTATAAATCCAACCACCAACTCAGAAAATTAATTCTACACATAATTAAAATCCACCTCCTCGTGGGATCGACACTCGTCACCATTAATCTATTCTACAATAGATTCGTGCACTTGCGAGTTCAATAAAATTTGCACAACACTTATGCCGGTAAAGAAAAATCCATGCGTGCTTGTGCTTGTGTCGTGACGTGTCTAAGAAAAGAAAACCCACTAAAGCTTTTTGAAAAAAAACTCACTAAGCTTTTCTTTTTTTCCCTTAAGAGCATATACCAAGTTGTTAGCATATTTTTTTCAAGTCTATATACCTTTTTGGATCCATGTGCCTTTATTCAAATTTAATAAAATTAAAAATTCAATACTCAAGTCCATATTCAATAATAATAAATTAATAATAATAAGATAATGTAATTTTAATTAATAAATTTGACTTTATAGTATTAGAATTCTTTTATAATACTTAACAACAACAATAATAATAAATTTTTCTTAATGGTTAACTTAATTGTTAACTTGAAATAACGTAGAGTCATATATCATAATTTATAAATAATATTAATAAATATTTATAAAATCATTATATTTAAAATTTTATTTACTAAAATCATAATATCAATTATTTATTTAATAAATTATAAATATAAATGAATTATAATTTTTTTGAAACTAAGGATTAAATAAATTTAAAAACTTGAGCTAATAAAATATATTGAAAAATATAATTTCAACCTATTTATAAAATTATAAAATTTTAAGTTTACTGTCATTAAAAGTGAAACGTGCTTATTACTTGCTTTTTTGCATGCCGTGTTTTGACCCATCTCTAATCATGCCATGGTTTTAAGGCTCGTGTACCTAAAATTCTAGCTCGTCCCAACCCATATATGTGCCGTACTGTGCCGCATGCTCCACCGAAATGTGCTCCTATCGTGCCATGTTGTACGAAAATATGTCGTGTCTCGTGCCGTCTGGCCCATTGGCTATCTCTAGTTAATATGTTGATTTTTCTTTTTAAAATGGTAGATGATTGCAACCTCTGTACATTAAAATGAGTGTATTAAGCAACTAGGTGGGATTTAAAAAAAATTAATTTTTTTTATTTAAAGAATGTTCTCTAGGCTGACGTCAGTCCTTGGTTAATTTTTTTTTATCTAAAGAATGTTCTCTAGGCTGACGTCAGTCCTTGGAAACTTAAAGCTCTGCTCTAGGTCCGGCATAAGGCTTTGGTCATTTCTCAAGGCTAATAACAAGGAGTCGATTTATAAACTTTGTTAAAGAGAGTATCTCACTAAAATACAAAACACAGATTTCATTACATGAAAAACTATGTTTTTTTTTTTTATTTGGCATCCTCACTTTTTTTTTTGAAAAGTTTGGCATCCTCATTTTAATGGAGGACGATCACATACACATACACACATAATTATTTTTAGGTGTGGGTGCTCTCAATCTTTTTAATGATGACACACTATTGAAACATGTGATTTAATAGCTTAAAATTTAACTCTATTAATCTGAATGACTTAAAAGCATGTTGGCATGAAGAAAAACGAGGGTGTCTGGACTAGAAAATGACTGAATGTATATGTGTGTGTAGTCCTTCTCTTATGTGCGTGCTATCATTTTCTTTTTATACGGACATGTTGTTAAATTATATGATTTAATAGAGTTAGTGTGAATTTTTATATAGATTTGGGGCTTTACACCAGTGCAAAATATTTTTACAATGGTGTGAAATGATTTTTTAGCAATCTACAATGTTGTAAAAGCAATTGACAACAATGTAAAACCCTAAATTTATATTATAGAAAACGTGGCTGCCTGCTCTTGAAAATGATTATGTATCTATAGATTTTCCAATTAGAGATGTCTAACAATATTAAAGTCAAGAACAAGCTAAAAGACTAAAAGCCATAGACTCCAATGCAATATATTTTGTCTTTTAGTGTATTAAAATTTATGTTTTTTTGTCTTTAAACTTATTCCCGACTTTAATATGGTCAAGAATCCTTAATTGAAAACCCACTCAATATATATATATGTACAGTGAACTTCCATCCAAGGATTTTTAATCATATTAATATTAGGGATAAGTTCAAAGATAAAAAACTATACAGTTCAATACATTATAAGATAAAATACACTATCATTGAAAGTCATATTTTTTGTCTTTTAGTTTATCCTTAACTTTAATATAGTTAAAGATTCCTAATTAAAAATTATTCAAATTTATATATAATTATTTCATATGGACGGACACTTTTATGGTATCGTAAAATGTTTTACAACCCATAAATACTTTGCTAGACGGTCGGTGATCGACAAAATATTTAATGATGTTGTAACATGTTTATGTTTAGATATATATATCCTTAACCATATTAAAGTGAGGAACAACTTAGAAAACAAAAAATATATATAAACTCCAATACAATGCACTTTGTTTTGTATTATACTAAAATCTTTTTTTTTATTTTATCTTATTTATTACTTTAATATGTTTAAGGATACCCGATTGAAAGCTTATTATAAATCTTGAATGAAGATCCCTCCTCATTTAAATAAGCAAGGATACTTATTACCTAGTATCGTAACTTGACTAAAAATATTGTTACTTCTCAAATATAAAAGTATTTAGTTATAATATAAATCCGTGAGTTCGAGTCAATCTCTTGAGAAAGATTTTATTTGTTAATTATCTATAAACTATCTAAGAGTTAAAAATATGATTTTAATACACATTATTTAATTTAAGTGAAACTATGAAAATAAATTAATTAGGGCTATGGATCCACTCCTAATAGTATATATAATTTAATAAATTCTTTTCTTTTTATTTTGTTTACTACCCAAAAGATTATTTGTATAAATTATTATTATTTTTCCATTAATTTTATTATGAATTAAGCACATAGTGCACCAAAATTCAATTTGTATGCAATAAGCCAAAATAGGATTATACCATACTTTATATTAAGATATTAATAATTTATTGCATCAAATTCCTTTGTTTGTCTACAATAAATCAAAATTTCATAATATAAAATATGGATAAAATCAAATAGAAAATAATTTTATTTATATAATTAAAAATAAAATTTGATAAAATCATATGCTTCTAATAAGAGTTTCATCTCATGCTAACTATTATTATTTAGCTAAAAATATTTCAAATAGAAATAATTGTTAAAATTAAATTACATATAATTGAAATTAAAATAGTTGAGATTGAAGATAAAACTAAATTTGATTATGACTTTAAATTCAAACTTCAGAAATAAATTCCAAGAAAGCTAAATACCAAAAAAAAAAAAAAAGAGATGAAATTTTTCTTAGTTACTACCTTGTTGTAAACCCTTTCTGCACTTCTTTACCTTTTCTCTTTTCTATGTGCTTTTCTTTCTCCTTGCCTTCCTCCATTTATAGGTAGTATGCAACTCTTCCTTCTCTTTATTTTATTATTATTTATTTTTTTATTATACTTTATAATAATGCAAAAGATAAACAAGTGGCAGCCACCTGCCACTTGACTTATCTTTGTAAAGTGGCTCCACTTCTTTTTATTTTAATATTTATTTATTATTTTTATTTTTTTGTTTCAAAGCAATTCATCTTCTTTCTTCTGCTTTTGACCTTATATCCATTTACCCAAATCATTCAAGTAAACTTATTCAAAATGATCAACAATTATCAAAACCACATTAATGAAGCTACTCTCAAGAATAACACGTCAAACCTAAAATCTCATGGATAAACTCATGCAAAATGACCAAGCTACTATAAAGAATGACATGTCAAACCCCACATCAACCATTTAGGCAAATCATTCAAGTAAACTAATACAAAATAATCAATTATCAAGTTTGCATTAATCAACCTATTTTTAAGAGTGACATATCAAACCCCAAAATCTCACAGGATAAAGTGACTCTCATAAAAAAAAGAAACCAAATAAAAATAGTCACTCAACAAAAAACTAAATTGAGAGAAATAAAAAAGGTAATATCACACACCTTCACTAAAATGAAAGAATAATACTCACAACTTAAAAATAATATGATTTCAAGTCAAATGAATTATTAGTTAAATCAATAATATTATTTTTATTCACTTTTATACATCATCTCATCTTTTAGTTCATATTACTAACTCTACTTTAAACTATAGTTCCCTAAAATCAAGAAAGACTTTCACTAGGACATAATATAGGCTAGGGACACGGTTAACAAAGAAGAAATAATGGAAAAAATAAAATATATGTTTAAAAAAAAAGATCTTTTGGAGATTCCAAGATGTTTTTCACATTTTTTATATTATAATTATTATTTTTAATTCTTTTAAGAACATGTTTGGGTGGTAGAAAACATAAAACATATGAAGATACTCCACGTTATAGTAGGATAAGATGATAAGTTACCAAAGAAAATGATATATATATATATATGCTTGTGTGTGTGCACGCGTGTGCTCAAAAGGGCTAACTATAAATACTTTACAATGGGGATGGATAAAAAAGAAAGGGTCAAACGGATCAAAGATGACTTTTCTATCATCTTTTAGAGCTCTAAATAGTTTTTCATAACTACTAGTGCAATAAACTTTTAGATATAGTTGCACAAACATTTTTCTTTCTTTTTTTTTTTTTTTATTGTTTGGCTTTAAAGAATATATAGAGATCTTGTATAAAATAATGATCTTATAAGTTATATAGGCAAATAGGGTAACTCTCCAAGGATAGTAAACTCAAAAACTCAATTAAAAGTTATTATGACATGTACATTCTTTCTACTAGCTCAATTAATTTCACTCGTCAAATTTCTCAATTCATGCTTGTCATCAACATCAACATGCAAATTGACAAACATAATATAACATAACTGAAGGTCGAATATATTATAAATATTAAAATTTAAAGTTATCATGTGATCTAATGTTAATTGATCACACAAAATGCCTTAATTTTGTTTATTATAAACAAAACATGAATAGGTGACGAATGATGATGGCTTTAAATCAAAATGACAAAGAATAAGAAAAATGTTAGAAATAGATTTTTTTTGAAAAATAAAACTAAACTCTAAAACTAAGAAGATGCAATTCTAAAGTCACTATACTCCATATTCAGTGATTTTCGACTCAAATTTATCTAAAGTTAGTCTTTACAACAAAAATTAGTAAAAGTATCAGTAGTATTAAGATATTCTATAATTGTCAATTATTCTCTTTCCCCAACTTGAACAAGACATTATCCTCAATGTCTTAACGGAAAGAAGTAGAGTTTAGAAGACATTACTTAACCACTACTTGAAAATACCTACAAATGGAGAGTTAAATGTAATTTACACTTCTTATTAGGGCTACTACTACTATTGTTAGTCAACAAATCCAATGCCAAGGTCATAGGATTTGACTCTGGTTTGTAAGGTTGTAATAAATCAAGTAATTGATTAGCAATACGAGCACTAATAAAGAATTATTTTTCTTTCTAAGGATGGAATGAAGTGATTTTTAATTGTATGGTTAAGAAATGCTATCAAGCTATCATAAAAGTTATTAATATTAAGCAAACTAATGGATTTTTTATGCATATTCAAATGGGCCTAAGAAGCAAATGTAATTATCACCTCTAAAGTTGCAAGATCTCCTAATAAGAAAATGAAAGCGTTAACATGATTTTTTAACATTTTTATTTTCTCTCGTGCATATTTAAGACGACTAACTTTTCTTCAGTTAGTGGGTTGTGCAGACATCCTAAATGTTTTAAAACTTTTGGGATGATATTTAGTACTTAGACTCCTTTAATAAAAATAACTTCTTAGATAAGTGTTGTTAACCCGCGATCATCTCTTCTATATACCAGGTGTGGTTTTCTCTCTGCTATATAACATGACCAAGATCTATGACTGCTTGAACGACCTCTTTGTATCCCCATAGGAAAAGCTGCAAAGCACATAGACATTCTTAAATTGTCTATTCGAAGTTGTTGCTAATGGAACAATCTTTAAAAGCAATTTGTGTGGGTTTTAAAAAGAAGCACATATTTAAAGATCTTGATGATAGACATAATGATACATGGTTGTATACAGGGTGATGTATTTGTCAAATGACGCGTGAAACTTATAGCTCAATAATTCAAAAGTAAATAGTAAAAAGTAAAAGATAAAAGAATATTCAAATAGAAAGAATATTTACTGGTAGTTGTGATTGTGGCTCACATCTTTCTCTGATTTTACGTTTAATAATGATTTGAACTCTCTTTATATGTTAAGAATAGGTTTCCCATCCAATTTTCTTATAAATTGGCAAACAAGGCCTTTATTAGAGTCAGATTTCCTAGATTAAACTGTGCGCTTTATTTTTTGAATAGTTTTCATAAATTATAAATGTCACGCTGCACATATTAGCTTAGATGCATCTTAAGAGATCATAACATATCATCTAATGATTTTTTGCTTAGGCCATTTTTAACGAATTTAATTTTATCTTCATAATTTTCAAAAATCATCCCTAAAGTTTTACAATGTAGTTAATTGCAATAAAGTCTTACATAGTTAGGAAATTTAGAGCCAAGTCGATTATCTCTCTTTCTTTAGCAAATGTGCTTTTACCCAAAAAAGGCATGTAAGAAATAAATAGATAAAAAAACTCATTGGCTAATCAGATCATTGCTTCAATTAACCAACAATTGTCAGAAGGAATTCCATTGATCATTAACAAATGCAATCACTCACAATGAGCTTTGTAAATTTTCTTGATGGCATTTTAAGGGAGAGAAGTAAAACACTTATGCAATTTATTTTGTTTTTCTTTCATGCTTGATTTTGGGGTTTCAGTTGTTGTGGAAAACTAAAGATACCGACTGAAGAAGTCACGGAGTATCATTATCCACCATTTATATGAGAAAGTAAATTAAAACACATCAAAGAAATAAATCAACTCTGCAAAATTAAGTCAAACATGAAAGCAGACAAAATAACAAAATGAAAACACACAATGTAAAAAGAAATGGATATAATCAAATATTAAACTCACCTTCATCATTTTATTGAGTTAACCCTATGTTCCAATTAAAAATCATATATACCACCCTCAATTTCCATGGGTTGTCTTCATAGATTCTTAAGATGGGATATTAACATTGGTGGTTGTAAAATTTCAAATAGGATGTGATTTACAATATTGTATTAGGCCTTTTAAATAAAATTTCATATGTAGAAGTTCTCCACATGTCTGAAGAGAATCTTTTTTTATTGAGGTACTCAAGACATATATTAAGAAGGATAAAATGAAACACAATTATTAAACAACACACTTAAGCAAGAAACATTTAGCTTGCTCCTAAATATAAAAGCGTTTAGTTATAATATAGTTCGATGAGTCACAGATCGATTCACGAGAAAAATATTTAATTTATTTATTTTAATTTATCTAAGAAATGAAAATAGAATTTAAATATATGTAATTTAATTTAAGTAAAACTATGAAATTAAATTAGTTAGGGTTATAGATCCACTCTTAGTAGTAAATACAATTTAATAAATTCTTTTTATTTTTATTTTATTGCCCAAAAGATTAATTGTATAAATTACAATTATTTTCCTCTTAATTCTATTACAGATTAAGTATTTAGTGTGTCAAAATTTAACTTATCTACAGAAATCAAAAATATTATTTTACCATACTTTATACTAAAATATTAAGAATTTATTACACTAAACTTCCATATTTTTCTAAAATAAATTAAAATCTCAAAATATAAAATATGGATAAAATTAGATAGAAAATAGTTTAATTTATATAATTAAAAATAAAATTTGATGAAATCATTTTTTTTTTACTAAGATTTTCACCTTAACCTAACAATTAATATTTATCTAAGCATAATTGAAAAAATAATAATTAAAATTAAATTATACATAATTAAAAAAATGGTATTTGAAAATTGGAAACAAAACTAATTTTTATTTATTGAAAATATATTACAAAGAGAGATGAGAGTTAAGAATTTGAGGAGAAGGAAGTGAAGAAAAGGTGTGGAGAGGTATGTTCCTCCCCTCTCTATTTATAATAATTCATGATTAATCCACACTACACACATAAATAAAGCCAATTACATTATAGCAATACATTTGTCCCACTAACAAAATATAAATTTAACTTAATCCACTCAAGCGCATCCAATTTATTCCACTAATAATTACCACACTAATATGGTAAAAACTTATAATTTCACAATTACCATACTTAATACGGTAATAACTTATAATTTTACAACAAAAGTCATAGATTCTCCTTGACAATGCCCTAACCTTTCAGATCTCCGAAATCTAAATTTGAGCATCCATACATTTGTTTAGAGCCTTGAATTGTGTAAAATTATTATTTTTTCTTAATCAACACACAAAAATGTACAAAATCAAATATTTAAAAAAATAATTAGAAATTCATAATATGTTACATAATTATGAATGTAAATTATAATATCACCACAAAATAACATTTTTATCTCTTAATAAACATGCAATTTTTAACTCTAATCACATTATAATGCATATCATTCAAGATGTAGAAATAAATAATAAAATAATTCAAATGGTAAAGTAACAATAAAAAAACTAAATCACCTAAAAGATTCAATCAAGATTTAGGGGATAACTCAAACTTTTCAAGCTTGTTATTCCAAATATGGTTTTAATCTTTGACCATCAACTTTAAATCTAACACTTTTCCTTGGATTCTCAATTTCTATGACCCTATATGGATATACATTTTTTTTATAACAAATGGACAATTCCACCTCGACTTTAGCTTCCTGTAAACAAATGAAAATGAGAATTATAAAGCAATATTTTTTTTTATCATGAAAAGGTTTGGTTCTTGTCTTAATAATCCTTAAATTCTCATGTGCATCATTCCTTAATTTCTCAAGTTCACTTAATTGCAATTTACACACATTAACAGCATCATCAAGATTTGAATTAAAAGCTTTAATAGCTTAAAATGATTTATGGTCAAGTTCAACTAGTAAGTGGCAAGGTTTATTATAAATCAACAGACATGATAACATTCCTAAAGACATCTTAAATACAGTGTGGTAGGCTCATAGTGTATCAGTAAATTGAAAAGACCAATCTTTGCAACTTGAGTTAATCTTTTTTTTTCCAAAATTTATTTTATCTCCTATTTACTAATTAAACTTAACCACTTGTTTGAGGGTGATAAGGGATAATAATTTTATGTATAATTTCATATTTCTTTATTAAAGACTTGAATGACATTTTAAAAAAACACTTATCTCAATCATTGATAATGGCTCAAGGAATTCCAAATCTACTGATAACTTTATGAATTAAGAGTTATCATGGCACTATTAGACTTAAATCAATGTTACTTAAAAAGTAAATGATGTGTTTTCATTGCATTATTAGTTTATGTTGCATGAGCATTTTGTTAAGTTTAATTTTTAGTAAATTAATCTTGTTTTTTATAACTTGGTGCTTTGATTATATGTGAATTGTAGGTAACCAAAAGTCTAAGTTTCATAGATGGAATACTGCTACAATAAACTTACAATGATGAAAAAACAGATAGGTTACAAAAGAATTGAAACAAATCTGGAATAGTGAAGATGCTGTAGTCGACGTTGCAGCAATCCTATAGCAATTGTAGAGAAGATTTTGTAAGAGATAATTAAAAGATTACGATCTAAGGTTTCTAAAAATAGAAGATGGGGCTATACGCTTTTGGTTACCCTAATTTTAGGTTGTAAAAGGAGCATGCATGAAAATGGAGAGAGAAAGCCATCATTAGGAAAAATATAGAGAAAAGAAAAAAGAAAATAGAGAAGAAGAGAGATTTGAGGATCGAATCCGAGGGATTGAAGAAGAAAAAGAAGGGTAATCTCATATCAAGCGAACCTAATCTCGTATCTTTGTTTTCTTGTTTTCTTCTATTCATGATGATGTATTTGATGGCTAAAATGATTCTAGTCTTTGTTTTATTTCAAATTATAAACTAAAGTTCATTGTGATTAAGTGATAAACAAATTTAATGGTTATTTGACTGATATATACGTTAAATTTCTGCATAATTTCTCTTGATTTTATTTATTGCAATTTCTTATTTCGATTGATCACCCATTTAGTGGATACTAGCTAAAAAAGTGCCTAAAAATGACCAACTTAAGCGGAACAAATTAAGACAATACATGGTTTTAGATTAAGTTTTCTAAGTTGAGTTAATCTCATTTGAATATGGCCATGCTTGATCTAAAAGTAATGAAGAACTAGACATAGGGATTCACCTTATAGAGCAATAAGAACTTAGAGCATATAATCTTTATATCATATGTTGGCATAACAACTAGCCATTATTATGTTGCATGTAGATATAAGATATCCATCAGCGACAAATCGAGGATGTGAGAGATTCTGCCAGTGTTATATTAAATGATATACCAACAAAATTTTAATTGGAAAAATAAGTCAATAACATTAAGGGAGTTTAATCACTCAATTACTTTTTCACATTGAGTTTGTCATTGTGTTTTGACTTAAGATTTTTTTAGTGCATTTTTATTTCTTGCATTTTTAATTTAGTAGTTCATTACTTTCATTAATTATTTTAATTAGAGTGAAATTGCATTGTTAGGATTGCCATAGCAAAAACTTCATAACACCAATTCTGTGGAGACGATTTGAATACTCATCGAGTATATTACTTGTTGTACACATTTGCACACTAACACATATATAGCACCTATAACGCACATCGAATTTTTGCGCCATTGCTAAGGATTAATTGTCTATTGTGGTTTATGAAATCAATTTTAGTGGTGCCAATTTTAGTTGTCCTTTAATTAGTTTGTTGTCTAACAAAAGTGCTTTAATAACCTTTGCATGCATAGAAACAAACCTGTTGAATCTAGTTTGATTTAGAAATTGAAAAGGACAATAAGAATATTGAGGAAAGAGTACAAGAATTTAAGAATGAGGAGACATGGATGATCGCAAGATCACGGAAACTTGACCCTTATGGAGAATTATAACCAATTAAAGCATAAGAAGGTCAAAATCAACAACATATTTATGGGCAACTAAGAAATAAATATATTATTTACATGGCCGATGATAGGGATAGAGCCATCCGAACTATGCAATATTAACTTATTAAGCCACATATCTTGGAATAGTCAGACTTGAAGTTCAAGCTGATAATTTCAATCCCAAGCCAGTGATGTTTCAGATGTTGCAAGCAGTGGGACACTTAAATGGATTGCCATCAGAAGATCCTTATCTTCACTTTAAACTATTTTTTAAGGTGAGTAATGCTTTAAAATTGCTTGAGCATCACAGGAAGCATTGAGACTCAAGCTTTTCCTACTTTCTCTAAAGGATCTAGCAAGGGAATGGTTGAATTCTTTACCACCAGACTTCATCACTACATGGAATGTCTTGGACGACAACTTTTTGATGAAGTACTTCCCATCTACTAAGAATGCAAAGTTGAGGGATAAGATCACATATTTCTATTAATTAGAAGATGAAAGCTTATATGATGCATGAGAAAGGTTCAAGGAGTTACATGGAGATGTCCTTATCATGGCATTCTTTGTTGTATATAGTTGAAGACTTTGTACAATGGTCTTAACCTAAGTACTAAATTGATGGTAGATGTTTCAGCAAATGAAGCTCTACTATCTGAGTTTTACAATAAAGCGTATGAAATTTTAAAGTGAATATCTAATAATAACTATGAATGGCCATTAACCAGACAAGTTATAGTAAGAGGTATAGCTGGAGTTCATAATGTAGACGCTTTGATAGTATTATTAGCCTAGATAACCTCGTTAACAAATATGGTGAAGGCTCGACTCTTTTGCTCTAGTAATGGTGACCAAGTTATAGATATATAATTTTTATTTCGGAGAAGGGCATTTGCTTGATAATTATCCTATGAATCTAGCCTCTATCAACTATGTGGGCAACTTCAACCAATAAAAGTATAACAATCCATGCTTAAACACTTATAACCCTAAATAGAGATAAAACCCAAACTTTTCATGGAGTAATAGAACTAAGTTGGTGTAGTAATTAGTGGACAAAATAAGCATGCTCAACCATCAGGATTTCATCAACAAAATCAAGGGTAAAGAAGCATCAGTAATGATCAATTCAATTCTCTTAAAGCTTTGATTAAGGAGTATATCATGACAAATGAAGTGATTGTTTAAATTCAAGTTGTATCCTTAAGAAGCCTAGAGAATTAGGTTGGATAACTTGCTACAACATTAAGCAACAGACCTCAGGGGAGCTTACTTGGTAATACAGAGGATTGAAAAAGAGAGGGAAAAGAGCATTGCAAGGTGATTAATCTAAGATCTGGAAAGGATGTTCATATTCTAGTTGGTGTACCAAAGAGAAAAGTTTAGCCTATCGCGACCTAAGAAGAAAATCAAGTTGATGAGGAGCCACAACTTTCAACAATCCAGCACACTAGTGAGAACAACGAAGCTACAGTATCTGTAGATAATGAGGATTCAGAATCTATTGGGGAAGATGCTACAACACCAACTACGGCAGTCCAGAACATGGCAAAAAAGAAGCAATCTGTACAGCCTACTATAGCTTAATAGTTTATGCATGCACAATCATTTCCACAAAGATTCTAGAAGCAAAAACAAGACAAGCAATTCAGCAAATTCTTAGAAGTGCTAAAGCAACTACGTATCAAAATTTTTTTTTTAGAAGCTTTGAAACAAATGCAAAATTATGTGAAATTCTTGAAAGATATTTTGGCAAAGAAAAAGAGGCTTGGAGAATTTGAAACAATTGCTCTCACACAAGAGTATAGTCATATATTTCAGAATAAAATACGGTAGAAATAAAAAGATGCAGGAAGTTTTACAATCTTGTGTTCGATAGGAATGAAATATAGTGACAAAGCACTTTGTGATTTAAAAGCTAGCATAAACCTCACGACTTTATCAGTGTTTAAGCAATTGGGAGTTGGAGAAGTGAGGCCAACAAAAATGATTTTACAACTTACTGATGTTAATGTTATAATATTGATTTTAATGATAACAAAACTTATATGTTCTTGATAAAAATGTTAGGGCTATTAAAATGAATTTCTTAAAGCCATAAACATGTTTAAAGAAACTTAACGACCGTTAGCTCGAGTCGGAAAATTATTTTCTACAAAATGTTGTCAAAATATAGATTCAAAAATTACCCTTGAACCGTTTATTATAAAAGTGAACCGATAATTTACAGAAAAGATTTGTCTTTAATGGTTAGCGGACTTGTTTTAGAGCATTTTAGAAATTAACGGTGAACCGTTTATTACAAAATGGCCAACTAATAATTTCTGAGAAAAGAGACCTAAGTCATTTTTTTGCGGGATTAAAGAAAATAAGCGGCAATCCGATAATGGAAAACAATAAACCATTTATTAAAAATCTAGGCACTGGCTATTTAGACAAGTTAAAGCGATAAACCGAAGCAGAGGCAAGCGGCTTAATCGAATGTTCTCGGAAAGTCAACAACGGCTAGTTTTCAGCTCCGATTATAAAATGACTCAATCAAATTCAAATAAAAAGAGATCCAACAATCATTATTGGGCTTCATATCTAGAGTATCAATCTCTTTTGAGCTTTAAACTTATTTTATTTTATTTGATTCACACTTTGATATTTCATTGGAAATCATATACTTTGTGTGAGAGATTGTTTGTTTGTAATTTTTATTCTTGAGTGATTGTAAGTGTTGGGATACACTTGGGTTAAGAGATTGATAATAATCTCTTGTCGTAAAGGTTTATTGACACTGAAGTCAATTGTAAGTGTTGTTGAAGTCTTGGAGGCTTGCTTAGTGGAATCCTCAAGCCCGGTGAGCTTAGAGCGTGGGCGTAGGCATGGTTGGCGAACCATGTAAAAATCACGTGTTTGCTTTCTCTTACCCTATCTCTTGATTATTCATTGCATATTAATTGTTTATTTTGATTTTAATTGGTTTATAATTTTCTTTAAGCTTTTAGTTTTTTAAATTTTGTTTAAGAACTCAATTCACCCCCTTCCTGGTAAGCTAGTTAGTATTTCATTTGGTATCAGAGCAAAGTTCTTTAGTTAGGACTTAACTTTCTAGAACAAAAGATCCATAACAACTCAAAAATGATTCTAGCTTTAGGGAATGACAATCCACCACTAGGCCACCGTTCTTTGATGGAAATGACTACCCATATTGGAAAACTAGGATGATAATTTATTTTCAAGCATTAGATTATGTAATTTAGAAGGTTGTTTGTGATGGTCCATTTATGCCTATGACTAAAGATGAAGAAGGGGAAGATATTTCAAAACCTTCATATGAATGGAATGAGCTGGAAAAGAGAAAAGTTTCTCTAAACTCCAAAGCTATGAATGTCCTGTTTTGTGCCCTAGATAAGAAAAAGTTTCATAGAGTTTCAGGTTGTTCTAATGCTTATGAGATTTGGAAGAAACTTGAAGTAGTTTATGAAGGAACAAATAAGGTTAAAGAATCCAAAATTAGTAGATACACTAGGCAATATGAGTTGTTTTAAATGAAGCAAAATAAGAGTGTTTATTCTATGTATACTCGATTCACGGACGTCGTAAATACTTTAGGAGCACTTGGTAAGACCTTTTCAAATAGTGAGAAGGTAAAGAAAATAATTAGATCATTACCAAAGGAATGAAGACCTAAGAGAACTGTCATTGACGAAGCCAAAGATTTAAATACGTTGTCTGTTGATGATCTAATTGGCTCACTTTTTTCTTATGAAGAAGATTTGTGATTGAAAGTAAAGATGAACAAGTGCAAGAAATGTCAAACTTGGCATTATAGCAATAGGAAAGATGAGCTTGATGAGGTAAGTGATCTTAACTTATAATGAATTATGTGATGCTTTTAATGAGTTGCGTGGTGATATGATGAAAATTGGTAAGAAAAATGCATGTTTTAAGAAAAAAATGGTAGAGCTTTCAAATGAAAAGGAGGCCTTGTAAAATGCAATGATTTCTAAATGAAAAGATTAAAGGACTAGAATTAGATAACGAAAGATTGCATGATAGGATTGCATCCTTAAAAGGTAAACAAAGTACTTCCGTATGAGCATAAAAATTACATTTTGATAATTTGATCAAAGAAAATGAAGAGCTTAAAAAAAGAGAATGAGCTCAATGAGATTGTGTTAAAATTCACACATGGTCAAAAGAACTTAGAAAAATTACTTAGTTCTTAAAAATATGTGTTTGATAAAGGAGGAATTAAGTATAAGTCTAACTTGAAACAAAAATATTATAAAAGCTACTTTGTTAAGGCTACCTGCACTAGTAATCATAAAATTATTTGTCATTATTATTATGGAAATGGTCACATGAATTATAAATATCCTGTTAAGAAAAATGCATATTATGGAATTAAATGTGTTTGGGTTCTAAAAAGAAACGTTACTAACACTCAAAGACCCAAAAAGTTTTGGGTTCCTAAAACTTGAGATCTTTTCTACATGAAATCAAAGAAGAATAGAAAGAGAAATAAATAGTATTTGGACAGTGGATGTTCAAGACATATGACCAGTGATTATTCATGGCTCTCAAGTTTTACAAAGATTGAAAATGGTGGGGATGTGTATTCTTTGGAGATAATTCAAAAGAAAAAATCATTGGTATTGGTAATGTCGGTAAAGTTTCCTCAACTCTCATTAAAAATGAATGCTTAGTCGAAAATCTAAAACACAACTTGCTTAGTATTAGTCAATTGTGTGATAAAGGATATAGAGTTATTTTTGATAAAACACAAAATGTGTTATTAAAAATGCATGTAATGGTAAAATTTTATTTATTGGAAAGAGGTGTGTTAATGTTTATACTATTAATATAGATTGTGCATCTACTCATAATAAATGTTTTTCCACAATACATGATGATAATTGGTTATGGCATAGAAGACTAGGACATGTGGATTTAATTTCAAAAATTTCCAAAAGCGATTTAGTTAAGGTCTTGAAAAATTAGTTTTGAAAAAGATAAAATTTGTAAAGCATGTCAATTTATCAAAACTTCTTTAAAAAACAAAATCATATTTCTACTTCAAAACCACTTGACTTCTTCACTTTGATTTGTTTGGACCTTCTAGATATGCTAGTCTAAGTGGTAAATATTATGCATTTATAATTATGGATGATTATTTTAGATATACATGGGTATTATTGTTAGCTAATAAGGATGATGCTTTTGATGCATTCAAAGTTTTTTGTAAAAAGGTTCAAAATGAAAATGGTTATTTTATTACTTGCATTAGAAGTGATCATGGTGGAGAATTTGAAAATCATGCATTTGAGAGTTTTTATAATGATTTTAGTATCAAACATCAATTTTCATCACCTAGGACTCCACAACAAAATGGAGTTGTTGAGAGAAATAATAGGTCTATTCAAGAGATGGCTAGGACCATGTTGAATGAGAATGTATTACCAAAATACTTTTGGGCCAAAGCTGTTAATACCGCATGCAATCTGTTAAATCGTGTTTTGATTAGACCATATCTTAATAAAACTTCCTATGAGCTTTGGAAAGATAGAAAACCTAACATTGGTTATTTCAAAGTTTTTGGATGCAAATGTTTTATATTGAATATTAAAGACAATCTTGGTAAATATGATCCAAAATCGGATGTTGGTATTTTTCTTGGATATTCAATTACTAGCAAAGCTTATAGATTGTACAATAAAAGAACCTTGGTTGTTGAAGAATCCATGCATGTTATGTTTGATGAATCTAACCCTTCCTCTATGGAGAAAGTTATTGTTGATAATGATGCAGATGAAGAAGTACAATAAGAAGAACCTTTGAACGTCAAACAAGATACTTTATCTTGTGAATATCAAGAGAAGCAACAAGAAAAAGAAACTAATATGAAAGTATAATGAATGTAATTCTCAAACACTCCTGAAGAGTGGAGGTGCGTTCTTCTCGCCTAAAAATTTAATTTTAGGTGATTCCTCACTAAATGTAACACTAGATCATCACTTAGCAACACATGTACACATATCGCATTTATATCTCAAATTGAACCAAAATCCTTTGATGCAAAAATGATGAATCTTGGATTATGGCAATGCAAGAGGAGTTAAATCAATTTGAGAAAAACAATGTGTGGAAATTAGTTCCTAAATCGCTAAGAATATCAATCCGTTATAGGCACTAAATGAGTATTTAGGAATAAGATGGATGAATCGGTGTAGTTGTAGCTCAAGGTTATAACCAAGAAGAAGGAATTGATTTTGATGAAACTTTTGCACCTGTAGCTAGATTAGAATCCATTAGGATGCTCTTAGCATTTGCATGTCATAAGAATTTTATTTTGTATCAAATGGATGTCAAAAGCGCATTTTTAAATGGTTATATCATGGAAGAAGTGTATGTAAAATAACCCCTTGGGTTTGAAAATGAAAAATTTTCAAATCATATTTATAAGTTGTCAAAAGCTTTGTATAGATTAAAACAAGCACTTAGAACTTGGTATAATAGACTTAGTAAATTTCTTTTGGAAAATGGTTTTTCAATGGGAAGAGTTGATACTACGCTTTTTATTAAACATAAGAATCAATATATACTTATTGTTCAAATCTATATTGATGATATTATTTTTGGTTTTATTAATAAGTTTATGTGTAAGGAATTTTCACCGTGCATGAGTAAAGAATTTAAGATAAGTATGATGGGAGAATTGAAGTACTTTCTTAAATTACAAATAAAACAAAATGAAGAATGAATCTTCGTCAATCAAGCCAAATATTTGAGAAATTTACTCAAAAGATTCAAACTTGAAGATGGAAAGAATAAAAGTACTCCCATGAGCTCAACAATCAGCTTCACAAAGATGAAAAAGGTAAAAAAGTTGATGTCAAAATATATCGAGGTATGATCGGATCCTTACTTTACCTAACTACTAGTTTACCTGATATTATGTTTAGTGTATGTTTGTGTGAAATATTTCAATCATATCATAAGGAATCACATTTGCTTGCTATCAAGAGAATTTTTCGTTATTTGAAAGGAACCATAGACCTTGTCCTTTGGTATCTTAAAGGAACTCATATAAATTTAACTTGTTATTCGGATGCCTACTTTGCTGGTTATAAGGTTGATAGGAAGAGTAATAGTGGAACTTGTCACTTTCTAGGTCACTCACTTGTCTCTTGGTTCAATAAGAAGCAAAACTCGGTTGCGCTATCAACTATTGAGGCTTAATATATAACAATCGGTAGTTGTTGTGCACAAGCAGTTTAGATGAAACAAACCCTTAGAGACTATGATGTCAATCTTGATCATATACCTATTATGTGTGACAATACTAGTGCCATATATCTATCCAAAAATTCTATTCAACACTCTAGAACCAAGCATATTGATAAGAGATCATGTTCAAAAAGAGGACATTTCATTGAATTTTATTTCAACTGAAAAATAACTTGCTGATATTTTTACTAAACCTCTTGGCAAAGAGCAATTTGCTAAAATTAGGCATGAGCTGGGAATGATAAATATTGCACAATAATATTGCTTTGTACAATATCTTCTTCGTTATCATTATTTGTTTGAATTGGATGTTTTAAATTGTGATCATGCATCATCTTAGCCTTTAAAAACATTTTTTATCAATAAAATGTTTCAAAATGTATTAAGTATTGGATATTTCGCACAATATTCTCATATTTTGGATACTTTTATGTGTGATGGATTGTTTCTTGTTTTTAAGAATGCTTGTGTTATATATAAGACTTAGCATTGATTTTACTATGATTTTAGATTGGTAATTGTTTTAATATTGATTTTGATTTTTGGGTGTAAATTTTGCTAATGGTTTTTTGGGAGATGCTTAATATTCGGGGATCGATTCTCGCTTGAAATTTTCACTCAGGAAAGATATGTTTTTTTCTTTTCTTTCATTTGACGGAGGAGAATAATGTGATAGTTTTATAAATTTTTCGGGCGTTAACAAAATTTTTCTTATCTTTATACAGCTTTTGTCATCATAAAAAAGTGAGAGATTGTTAATATTATAATATTGAATTTGATGATAAATAAAACTTATATATTTTCGATTAAAAGTTGGAAATATTAAAATGAATTTCTTAGGTTAACTGAAAGGTTGGGAAAATTATTTTCTACAAAAAGTTGTCAAAATATAGATTTTGAAAAATTACCCTCAATCGATTATTAAAAGGCAACCGATAATTTACAAAAAGATTTTTGGTCTTTAATGGTTAGAGACTTGTTTAAAGCATTCGAAATTAACGCTGAATCGATAATTTACGGAAAAAGAGATTTTTCTAATCTTTAACCGTTTAGCAAAAACGAGACCTAAGTCATTTTGCGGATTCTCAAAATAACTGTAATCCCGATAATGGAAAACGATAAACCATTTATTAAAATCTAAGACAAATCATTTTTAGATAAGTTAAAGCGAAACCAACAAGAGCAAAACGGCAATTCGATTGTTCTCGTAAAGTCAACAACGCCTAATTTTCGAGCTTCAACTATAAAATGACTGAATCAAATTTAAATAAAAGGAGATCAACCCGATCGTCCATTGGAGCACTCGAGTATACAATCTCTTTTGAGCTTTAAACTTTGTTTTTATTTAATTGATTAACACTTTGATATTTACATTTTGGAAATCATATACTTTGTGTGAAGATTATTTGTTTGTAATTTTTATTTTTGAGTGATTATGATCGTTGTCGTGACTATTAGAGTTAAAGAGATTGATAATAATCTCTTGTCATAAAGGATTTATTGACACCTTTGAAGTTAATTGTAAGTGTTGTTGAAGTCTTGGAGGCTTGTTTAGTGGAATCCTCAAGCCTATGAGCTAGAGGCATAGACGTAGCACGTTGGCCGAACCACGTAAAAATCACGTGTTTTGCTTTGCCTTACCTTATCTCTCGATTATTCATTGCATATTAATTATTTATTTTGAGTTTGATTGATTTATAATTTTCTTTAAACTTTTAGTTTTTTAAATTTTGTTTAAGAACCCAATTCACCCCCTCTTAGGTAGCCTAGTTAGTATTTCAATTGACAAATCTCATGTTTATCTAGATGGCAAGATTAAAGATGTATTAAGTGAAAATGGATAAATTTATTTTTCTAGTGGACTTTATAGTGTTGGATTTTAAGGCAAACAAAAATATACCAATCATTTTTTGAAGGCCTTTCTTAGCCATGGAAAATACTTTAATTCATTTGCAAAATGGAGAATTAAACATGCAAGAGAATGACCAGCAAGTTGCATTCAATGTCCGAGATGCAATAAAGAGTCCCGATGATCAAGGCTTTAATTTTATTAAATCAGGATTTTATTGCAGCATAACAAGTAGATTGGGCCATCGCAGAATAAAAAAGTCAAAACTATAACATTTGGAAAAAGTTAAAGATAAAGATATCAAAACAAATTGACATAGATGGCTAAGAGAGTACAACCTTTCAAAACAAACACTAGCGCTTTCAACCTCTCGACTCTCAAATGTGAAGAAAATCTTCCCTGCCCTTCCGTTAAGTCACCATCCTGCTTTTAATTAAAGATTTTACTTTCATATTTAAAATATGCATATCTTAATGACAATGACACACTTCAGGATTATTTTCATCTTTAAAATGCGCACAAGAAAAGAGTTTAAGAATGTATCGTGAGGTATAAAAATGCCATCGGACGGACTACGGATATATAATTGTATTAGCTCTTCCATATGCATACATAAGATTCTATTGAACATTTCTACGCAAGAATCCTCAATGGAGTAACAAAGAAAGACCGAATCCTATTACTTAAGGAAGTTACGAAGAAAGAGATCATTAAAACGGCTTGATGTCAATTCATACACCCAATATCGATAGCTTTTGGGTAAATCCAAAGATAACGTGTTTCAAAGAAAAGTAAAGTGACTCGTTGTAGCAAAATGAAAAGAACGAGTCACCCCACGAACAATCACGGTTACGTAGTTAAATATGATCAAGGAAAGATCACTTTCCATTGCCTTTATAAATCGATACTGATGTGACTTGCTAGAAAAGAGTATTATTGTTTCTCGAACGGATATCGCCACAACTAGATCAAGCATATAAAGATCGAGACTAAGAGAAGACAACATTCATTTGTCTTTATGGAACCTTTGCTTTTAGAAAGATTCCATTTGGTTTGATTGTTGCATAAAGAACATTTCCAGGTGTATGATGGCAATTTTCTCAGCATGGGTCAATAAACACTGGGTATTCATGGATGATTTTTTCAATCTTTAGAGAATCATATGACGACTATTTGCATAACTGAAAAAATGTGCTTAAGAAATGCGAGGAGAAAAATTTAGTATTAAATCGGGAAATATGTCATT
>JASUUG010000824.1:0-54983 GCA_030449905.1 Luvunga scandens | reverse complement strand
ATACATGTAAAAATGTACCTTTCTCTGAGTTATAATTTCAACTTGCATTGATCCATAAAATTCATGTAAGTAGAGTTTAAGAAAGTACGCCCGATGTTGTTTTATCTTGAATGGCTTTATGTGACGCCTTTTTATTGTTTGTGATTGACATGAACTATATCTCCAGTTGTTTGTTTATAAGCATTAAGCGATTACTTTGACTAAACCTATTTTCACAATTTCAATAAATAACTTGTAGTTCGAATGACCAAGCTTTTAATGCCATAAGTCCTGTGCATCAAAAGTGGTATTATGGTAAATAATTGACTAATCGATTTATATGAATGATAAGATGGTGATGTTTGATAACTCTATGAAAACGAGTTATCATGACTTTGACTTCCAAATCAAGATTACATAGAGAGTAAATGACATGTTTTAAAAGGCATTTTAGTTATATTTTGCATTTAATATCCTTTCTAGTTTATTTTTAATAAATTGTCTTTGTTTTAAAATATTTTTCGCTTAGATTATATGTTTAATTGTAAGTAACCTGGAAGCTTTAATTTTCAAGAAAGGAATGTTATTATGAAGGCTTACAAAAATTAAAACAAACTTGGCTAAAGAAGAATTAAAACAAGTCCGGAATAGATGGATATTGTAGAGCCATTGTCGTATTAATCAACACTTGAAGAATCTTGGAGCATTGATATAAAATATTTCACGTGAGACACTTAGAAGATCGATTTAGAGATTCCAAATCTAGAAGATATCGTCTTAGACTTTTGGTTGCCATAATTTTCAACTATAAAAAAGTATGCCATATGAGGAAAAGTAGGGCCATCAATCAAAAAAGAAAAAACTAAAAAGAAACAAAAGAAAAACAAAAAATTCAAGAAGCGGGATTTAGGGTTGCATCGAGAGGAGAAGCTTGTAGAGATCCAAAAAAAATCAGTCGGTCTTGCTCTATTCTTTTCTTGTTTTCTTATTTAATCATGGGAATGTATTTGATGGATGAATTTCTTTTTATTTATTTTTCCGTCATGAGTTATGAACTAATTTTAGTTGTGGTTGAAAGAACAAACAATCTTGATGGTTAATTAATTCATTTTTATGTGTTCTTTGCGTCATTCTTTATGACTTTATTTTGATAATACTTATTTCAATTCATTATTTCGGTTGACCACCCATTTAGTGATGCTATCTGGAAAGAGCCTAAGAAAAAAACCTATCTTAATGAACATATCGAGCAATACTTGATTTTAGATTAGGTTTCGAGTTGAGTTTAACTTGATTCAAAAAGGGTCATGCTGAATATAAAATTAGTGATGACCAAACGTAAAGGATTCACCTTTTAAGGTAATTAGAACCAAGTGTGTAATGCTATATCTTATCGTCAAGATAACAATTGATTACTGTTAAGTTCTTCAAGATATAAGATATCGAACAAGCGATATTTGAGGATACTTAAGGATTACTTTAATCTTTGTAGCGGATCGTCAGAATGATCGACTTAAAATTTAAAGCCCGGTCAAAAACCATTAAGGAGTTTGGTCACTCAACTACTTCTTTCCCATTAGCCCGTCTTGAGTATGACGTGAGAATTTTTTTACTTTTATTTTTATTTTAAGTAGTTTATTAGTTTTATTATTTTGTTTTATTTTCATTAAAGAAAAATTGCATTGTTAAGATTCTTGTAGCAAATTTGATAACATCACCCTCAAGACGATCTTTAATACTTATCATTATATTACTTGTCAGTACACTTGTATATTGACACCCAAGACAAGAAAACATACAACAATTTCTTTCTAAAATGTAATTTCCATCAAAATCGAGAATCGACATTTATTCTGTCAAAGTTGATAAGCAAGCTCGATCACAAATTTGACTAATGTTGAGTAAATTTACTTTAAGATCCTTCATATGCAAAACATTGTCAATTTTTTGAAAACCTTTCACGTTCGAATGTTCCCTTCCCAAGTACACAACTTTTTCACGCCACCCATCAAAGTCACATTTTCTCAATCAACTTTTTGATAATTAAGTAAGGCACTTCTATCACCGTATAATGTGTCAAAACAACCACTATCAAAGTACCAAAGTCAAAAGTCTTAAGGAAATAAAGAAATATAAAGTTTTACAAGGTCTAGGTGTCATTGTAAGTTTTCCATAAGATTAATTAAAAATATAGCCCTTTTAAATATATTTTATGAACTTTAAGCAATTAGGTCTTATATGTCCTTGAACATGGCAAAATGACAAGTAGGAATAAACTTGTTGTTCTTTCCTCAAGAAATGATGAGGAATATGCAACAACTTTACCTTTTTATGATTTAAAATTTTAGCTTTTGGTAGAGAAGCTTTTAGTAGAAAGCCTTAACAAGCAAACCTTGAGAATTTGAGTCTTTACCATGTTGATGTCTAGGACCATGATGATTTAAGCTAGGTTTGCCAATTGACAAGATATGATCTAACTTTTTGAGTTTTAGAATTCATCAACTTGAGTGACCTTTTGGTATTCTCTAATTCTATAGTCATTGTGAGCAATTGGATATCTTTAGCAGTAGGTAAAGGCTTGTGATGAATTACCTCACTCTTAAGTTTCGCCTTATCATTCAAAAGATTGAATACTTGAGTCATCAAAGTCATAATCATATTGTAGACTTCTTTTTATTTAGCAAAACGTCATTATATAGCTTTCATGAAAAGCTTTCTTGTCATTTACATCAATGTCATTGACGTCATTATCTAAATCATTATTCTTGTCACCATGTTGCACAATTGTGTCAAGATGGGAATTATTATCTTTCTTGTAGAGCTATGTGTAACACTTTAGATGAGGATGTGCCTCCGATGTTTGATTCTTGTACATTGCCATTAGTATATTTTGACATATCACCATGGACAACAAGTCCTCCAACAAGGTCCTCTTTATCAATCTTATCATTTGAATCATCATTACTCTAACTGGATTGCATTGCTTTCTTTTCATGAGAATGTTAGCATATTGTGGTTGTATATGCCCTCACGTCCATTGTTGATCTTATAATATTGATTTTGATGATAACAAAAATTATATATTCTTGGTTAAAATGTTGGAAATATTAAAATGAATTTCTTAAAGACATAGACATGTTGAAAGAAAGCTTAATTGTTGTTAACTTGAGTTAGAAAACCTTTTTCTAAACAAAAGTTGCCAAAAATATAGATTATGGAAATTAACGGTGAACCGTTTATTGGCAAAACAGTAAACCGATAATTTACAGAGAGAAACTGTCTTTGTAATCTTTTAGTTTATCGAAAGATTCTGAAAATTAACGGTGGTATTTTTATTTGAAAATGGCTAACCGATAGTTTACGAAAGGAGAAAGTTTTTAACCTTGAGCGCTTAGCAAAAATGTAAAGCTAAGTTTGTTTTGCGGTCTCTGGAAATGCAAATCGCGTCGATAAATTTAAACGGTAAACCGTTTATTTAAAGTCTAAGCATAACGGCTATTTGGACAAGTCAAAACGTTAACCCGTTAGTAGAAAACGGCGATCCGATTATGCTCAGAAAGCAACAACGGCTAGTTTTCAGCTCCAACTATAAAATAGCTCAATCAAATTCAAATAAAGCGTGATCGAACAATTATCTTTGAGCTTGCTACTGAGAAAAACAATCTCCTTTGAGCTTTAAACTTGTTATATTTCATTGATTCACACTTTGGGATTTCAATTGTATTCATATAGATTGTGTGAGAGATAGGTTGATTTTAAATCTTTATTATTAAGTGATTGTAAGTGTTGGGATACACTTGAGTTAAGAGATTGGGGATGATCTCTTGTTGTAAAGGTTCATGGACACCTTTGAAGTCAATTGTAAGTGTTATTGAAGCCTTGGAGGCTTGCTTAGTGGAATCCTCAAGCCCGGTGTGCTTGGAGGCGTAGACATAGGCACAGTTGGCTGAACTACGTAAAAATCTCATGTTTGATCTCTCTTCCCTTTTCTTTTTAATTTCAAGCATTGTTAAATTTATTGCTTTTAATTTTATTAACACATTAGTTTTAATTGTTGTGTGGTTTTATTTGTTTAATTTTTAAAGAACCCAATTCACCCCTCTTGGTAGTCTAGTTAGTATTTCACACATTCTTTGCATTGAATACCCTCAAGTTTGTTAAGATCATATAATTTAAAATTAGGGTTAGAAGAACCCTTTTAAGCCATTAGAGCCAGTAATATAGAAGTCTTCTTTGGTTTGTTAAAGTTCTTCTTTTTCCACATCTTCTTGAAACTTTTTGCAATAAGTGCAAGAGAATTATTTATATACACATATGAATCATCATCCTCACTTGGTTTAACTACAAGAACCTATGTGTCAGCCTAAAAGCAACACTCTTTTCTTTTCTTAGGATTCAAATTCAAGTAATTAGTCCTCGTAGACCATCGATTTTCCTATAAGAGAACTCTAATTATGGTAGATATGTCAACATATTCTTTAATGGCCAAAATTTTAAGATGATATCTAGAATGGATAGATCTTAAGATCTTTCTACAAATTTCTTCCTCATAAATAGGTTTTCAAGCGAAAAAATCATTAACCATACCAAGGATTATAGAATTAAATTCATATATGGTTCATGCTCATGCATGTTCAAGTTCTCAAAATGAGATGTAACTTTTTGAAGTTTAGAATGTTTTACCATATTGTCGCCTTCAAAAGTAATTTGAAATATATCCCAAGCAGCTTTAGATGTCTTGCTTGCAGAGATTAGTTGATGTTGAAACACATCAACTCCTTTGACAATAACATTAAGTCCTTTTGCATTATATCCAGATGCATTAACACTACTACAAAAAAGGAAATAGATGACATGTAAATTAACCTTAGTCATTTTTGTAGCAGTCATCTAAAACGAGCTATAAAAGATGACACGTGAAGAGTGTCATCTAATAAATATTATAGATGACTCATTTCTCAAAAAAGTAGTCATCTAATGTTGTAAAATAACTATGTATAAATGACTACTTGTAAGTAATTAATGTCAACAATAGTAGCCACCCTAATATGGATAGATTACTAAAGATATGAAATGGCTGTCATTACTATTATTGTTGTTGTTGTTGTTGTTATCTATACTTACTTGTAGTGCAATAAATTTTTTTGAAAACCTGTAGTATAAAAACAAAAATTCATCAGGCAATTGCATTAATCATATATAAATCTGGTACATTACAAACAATACAAAAAAAAAAAACTTTGTGTTTACAATTTCCAAATTAAAGGAATTTGATATCCATAACTCTTTTTTCTTGAAAGAAAAATATTACATTCTTCAGAGGAACAACAAAATACAGCCATCCTTTTGGCTACTCCAGTAATCATGCCAAAGCCAGAGAGAGTTGGAGAGTGAAACCATTTGACAAGCCTTCCTCGATTACAATATCGAAACAATTAAAATAATTTCATAAATTCCTTTATGTCTTATTCAAAACAAAGATATAAATAAAAAATAATAATATTCATTTACTAACCTCGCAAAGTCATCCTGCCATATGTACTCTGCCCATTCCATTCTTACTTGAATATTCTTTCGGGTGTGGCTGTCTCATCCAACAAACTATATATCATATACAAAATCGTCAATATTAATACGTGCATCAACATTATGAAATCTATAAACTTTAAAAGGATAAGGAAATGATTGCCACGTTTTTTATTGAATCATCTTGGTTTTCAATGATTCCTTTATAAATCTAATGACATAATATGCACATTCAACATCTGTAGTTTTATAAGGGCACTGCAGATGAATTTTGAACTAATTAATGTCATGTACATGTGTAAAGAATTTTAAACTAAATCATTTACCGAAACAACAAACACTGTACTTTACATGGCTATCAATTTGCTACGTGTTAGCTACGTGGCCTTGAATTAGTCTTTGTTGAATTAGTCTTGTTTGTTAGTTTGGATTATTGGGTTTAGGTTTTATTTGAATAAGTCTTCCTAATTAAAAGGAATTGAATTTGTAATGGCTCTATTTATTTGAAGTTCAATGAACAACAAAGTGTCTTTACCAACTTCACTTGTAGTCAAATATTGGAGGATTTGGGTTTCCCTCGAAGTACCCAAGTGATACAACTTACTATTAATTCTCAGTGGAAAGAATATTTTGAGACGTCAAAATAGGGAGAACCAAGGATGCCATACCAAAGTGGTATCAGAGCTCAGGCATGGAGTAGAGAGTAGAGCAATTGGAGCAAACTGTGGCATCACTTTCCAGTGGACAGCAAGATATAATGACAAAAATGGTAGACATGTTTGATAAGCTTTCTGTTCGGCTAGACCAATTGGTGAGCCAATCAACTAGAGAACATGGAGAAACCTCACAAGCTCCACTTAGAACCCATGCTACACGACAAAATAGCAATCTAAACCAACAAGGTTCAACAACCTTATATGCTCCCAAGCTTGTAAAATTAGATTTTCCCCGTTACAACGGACGAGAAGACCCCATAAGTTGGTTATGCCGAGCTGAACAACTTTTTCAATTCCAAGAAACCGCAGAAGCTGATCAAGTGTCACTTGCTTCATTCCATCTAGAAGGAGATGCTCAATTGTGGTATCAATTGCTGAAACAAGACATGACTCATCTCGTTTGGGATGATTTTCGAAAGGAGTTGCTTTCTCGCTTTGGCCCGAACCAATTTTGTGATTTTTTTGGTGAACTAACCAAATTACAGCAACGTGGAACTGTGCAGGAATACCAATCGCAATTCGAAAGACTCTTGGCCAAGGTCGGGCATCTACCTCAAGCACGACAAGTGAGTTGCTTTGTTAGTGGCCTACGAGATTCTATCCGAGCTGATGTCCAAGCTGGAAGACCAATGACACTTTCTGAAGCCATTGGGTTGGCAAGATTATTTGAAGCTCGAAACGTGCTACAGAAAAAGTGAATCCTTCAGTGGTGCAATCGAACTTCCAACCAACCAAGAATAAAACCAATGACATCTCTACTATTCCAGTTAGAAAACTATCAGCTGCAGAGCTACAAGATAGAAGAAGAAGAGGTCTTTGTTATAATTGTGATGAAAAATTCCAACCGGGCCATCGATGTCCAAAGCTATTTGTGATTGAAGCTTGTCTAGATGAAGAAGATGGCGATGTGGTCATGGAGGATGAAGCGGCAAAGGTTTTTTTTGTGGCAACTCCTGAGATATCACTACATGCTATTAGCGGCGCTCGGGTGCCTGAGACAATGAGGATAAAAGGCCATATTCATCATGTGGTTGTTAATGTTCTAATTGATTCGGGTAGTACCCATAATTTTATTAGTGAGAAGCTGGCCAACAAAGTGGGTTTGAAGCCGCAGCCAGGTGGGAACTTGAAGGTGATGGTGGCATCGGGTGAAAAATTGGTTAGCCCAGGTAAATGCACCAATGTTCAACTCATTTTGCAAGGATTTCCTATTTATGTTGATTTTTATTTATTACCCCTTGGCGGATATGATGTGGTTCTAGGGGCTCAATGGTTGAGTACATTGGGGCCTATTGTTTGGGATTTCTCAAAGTTACAAATGAAATTTTGTTTGCAAGACAAAGAGGTGGCATTACAAGGGTTAACCATTCCAGACGATAAAATGGTTGATGTAAACCAGTTTGAGCAAGTAGCTAGAAAAAAGAAAGATGGCATTCTTCTTTAATTATTTCCTATACCGACCCTACCAGCTCAGGACCGCCACACTATTCCCCAACAATTACAACCACTCTTACAAAAGTATCGAGAGGTGTTTGCAGAACCTAGAGAGCTTCCACCAAAACGGACACATGACCATAAAATTCCATTAGTTCCAGGTCAGGGACCAGTAAGTGTCAAGCCTTATAGATACCCTCATTTCCAGAAAACGGAGATTGAGAAATTAGTGGGCGAGATGTTATCCAATGGTGTGATCCGTAGCAGTACAAGCCCATATTCCTCTCCTGTGATTTTGGTGAGAAAACATGATGGTTCTTGGCGTATGTGTGTAGATTACAGGGCGTTAAATAAAATTACAATCAAAGATAAATTTCCCATTCCGGTGATTGATGAGTTATTGGATGAGCTACATGGTGCACAAATTTTTTCAAAACTGGACCCTCGTTCTGGTTATCATCAAATACGGATACATTCAAAAGATGTGGAGAAAACGGCTTTCCGTACTCATGATGGCCACTATGAATTTTTGGTTATGCCGTTTGGACTCAAAAATGCACCTTCAACATTTCAAGCTCTCATGAACGAGGTATTCAAAAATTATCTGAGAAAATTTGTTCTTGTCTTCTTTGATGATATCTTGGTTTATAGCAAGTCTTGGGCTGACCATATCAAACATTTGGATGAAGTATTTTCTATTTTGAAAGCTAACAAACTGTTTGTAAAAGCTGAAAAATGCCAACTTGGCCAAAAAGAGGTCAAGTATCTAGGACATATTATTTCAGATGAAGGAGTTGCTGTTGATCCTGACAAAGTCTCAGCCATGGTAGATTGGCCTAAACCGCAGACTGTCAAAGCTTGACGTGGTTTCTTAGGACTAGCAAGCTATTATCGAAAATTCATCAAGAATTTTGGTAAAATAGCCAGGCCACTTACTGACATGCTGAAGAAGAACTCATTTTCATGGACTCCACTTGCTGATGAAGCATTTGTACAACTTAAAATGGTGATGACTAAGGCTCCTGTTTTGGCTCTTCCAGATTTCTCGAAGGCTTTTATTGTGGAATGTGATGCCTCTGGTTCTGGCATAGGAGCTGTCTTGAGACAAGAAAGACCAATTGCATTCTTTAGTCATGCCTTGCATGGGAAAAACCTCTTACTTTCTACTTATGAGAAAGAGATGTTGGCTCTTGTGCTTGCTGTACAAAAATGGCATGCTTATCTGCTAGGCAGACAATTCATAGTCTTCACAGATCAGCAAAGTCTCAAACATTTATGGGATCAAAAGATAACAACAGAGGCACAACAAAAATGGTTTTATAAATTGATGGGGTTTGACTTCGTGGTAGTTTACAAAAAGGGGAAAGAGAATATTGTAGCAGATGCTCTGTCTCGAAGAGAAGAATTTCACTCAGCAGAAATTTTGGCTCTCTCTCAGCCAATACCAAATTGGGTGGAAGTTATTAGAGCCGAGATTGAAAGGAACCCAGTTCTTCAAAGGTTAATACAGCTCGTAAGGGAAGGGGAAGCACTTGGACCATGGAGAATTCAAAATGAATTACTTCTCTTTAAAGAGAAAATTTATTTACCAACGGATTCTTCTCTCATTAATGAAATAATTGGAGCTACACATGGAAGCACACATGAAGGGTTCCAAAAGACTCTACACCGAATTCATAGCACATTTTATTGGCAGAGAATGAGAAGGCATATCAGGGAGTTTATAAAGAATTGTGACATTTGCCAACGACATAAGGTTGAGAATATAATGCCAACTGGACTTTTACAACCTTTGCCTATTCCCAGTCAAATATGGGAAGACATTGCTATGGATTTCATTGATGGATTGCCGGCTTCAAAGGGAAAATCTACTATTTTGGTGGTGGTTGATCGGTTATCAAAATATGCTCACTTCATTGCAATATCGCATCTGTACACGGCTGTGAGTGTTGCACAAACTTTCTTTGATCATATATTTCGCTTACATGGGATGCCAAAATCTATTGTGTGTGATCGAGATTCTACATTTACAAGTCTTTTTTGGAGGGAATTATTCCGGCTTAATGGTGTAAAATTCAATTTTAGTTCAGCTTATCATCCTCAAACAGACGGACAAAGTGAGGTGGTGAATCGAACTGTTGAAATGTATCTGCGTTGTTTCACAAGTTCTCAACCCAGTCATTGGGTTCGTTGGTTGGCTTGGGCTGAATACTGCTACAATACAAGTTGGCATTCGACTATAAAGAGAATGCCATTTGAGGTAGTATATGGGCGAGAGCCTCCAAATTTGCTCTCTTATGTTCTTGGCACTGCTAAAGTGGCTTCTGTTGAAGAAGAACTTTTACGAAGAGACATGGTTTTAAAAGACCTGCAGCAAAACATCAAGATTGCTCAAGCAAGGATGAAGAAGATTTATGATTCCAAGCACACCGAGAGGGAATTTTCTGTGGGTGACTGGGTATACTTGAAGTTACAACCATACAGGCAATTGTCAATAAGAAAGTATCTCAAGCTCTCCCCAAAATACTATGGGCCTTTCAAAGTCTTGCAAAGAATTGGTGCAGTAGCTTATAAATTAGAGTTACCGAAAGATGCTCGTATTCATCCTGTTTTTCATGTTTCATTCTTAAAGAAAATGGTGGGAGACAATATTAATGTTCAATCTCAGCTTCCAGCAGTAATCGAGGATAAAATGGTCCCTGCTCCGCAAACTATATTAGATTACCGGTGGCGTAAAGGAAAAGGAGAAGTTTTGATCCATTGGCAAGGCCTTTCACCATCGGATGCAACATGGGAGGACATTGGGTTTATGAAGAATCAGTTTCCAAATTTTGCACTTGAGGACAAGTGACTTCTTTAAGTGGGAGGGAATTTGTTACCAGCAACAAACACCTGTACTTTACATGGCTATCAATTTGCTACGTGTTGGCTACGTGGCCTTGAATTAGTCTTGTTTGTTAGTTTGGATTATTGGGTTTAGGTTTTATTTGAATAAGTCTTCCTAATTAAAAGGAATTGAATTTGTGATGGCTCTATTTATTTGAAGTTCAATGAATAACAAAGTGTCTTTACCAACTTCACTTGTAGTCAAATATTGGAGGATTTGGGTTTCCCTCGAAGTACCCAAGTGATACAACTTATTACTATTAATTCTCAGTGGAAAGAATATTTTGAGACGTCAAAATAGGGAGAACCAAGGACGCCATACCATAAACATACATATGTAAAGTTTCATATACCTTAACCCTTTTCCAAACAAAAGATTTTCGATTTGCATTTCCCATTTTTGCCACAAAAATCTCGAAAGTACATAAGATACATAATTAAATATACACAGTTGGTCATGTTTCACTGCATGCATTATAATTGACAATAACTTACAATGATACAAAATTCTTCAAATCAGAGTGCGGTTCATGATTAAGTGAATCAATATACTATGAATTTGTGTATCTATAGCAATCAACATCCAATGTTTGCTACATATAATGATAAATATCAGTCTTGCATATTTTTGTAAAAGGAAAAGAGAATAAACTGCAAATGCTAAATACAATCAATAAAATAACAAACTCGGTATTATAAGGAAATATCATAAGCTGTTCTAGATCAAGTATTTCCATTCTTGATACCATAGCACGAGCTCTAATCTCATCACTATTTCCAGTTTCATGACACAAGGTTGAAGGATTACCAAATTTATAAATATGGTCCAGGTAACGATCCTTCAAGACCTCATAAATATGCCTGTAGAAAACAAGTGATAATTACTTCACTGCATACATAAAAATTATACTAATTATCTTGCTAAGAAAATATGTAATTTAATTAATTCATGTAACAAGTTATTGTTACAACCCTAATTGTTTCCATGCTACAAAATTGTACAATGTCGTCAATTGATAAATATAATTCAACTTGTTCATTGTCAAAGATCCCAGGATAAATTTCAATCAATAATGCTTGAGTAAACACTTTGGGAGTGTAATTGCAAAGAGCATCTATTCTTGTTGGCACTTTGCATTCCTGCACATTCTTAATGGATTACTTTATATAACTAGAATAATAAAAAATATTATTATTATTATTAATTTATAACATATCAAAGATAAACAATAAATATTATAAATATGTACCTTAACATCATTCAAATGACAAATTGTTTAGGCCAAGCAACATGGAATCCAATTTGATTACCTAAGTCCTAATTTGAGAAAAAGTAAAACATAGGACCTCAATATTATTACCCTAGCTGAATAACATCAACAAAACATCAATTTGTTAAGTTCATAACACAACAGATCGAATAATCTTGATGGACATGAAGTGTTAGAGACTAAGCACAAAAGCACAACAAATGGATTGCTACAATAGTGAGCATTTGTATTAATTTAGTGCTGAGCTTATGATAAAATATTTTGGTATTTGTACCTTCCTTAAAATATGCAATTATAGACATTACAAGCTCCTTCATAAAATCTAATCCCTAGAAATAACTTTACTGTTCATTCATATTGTTAATATTTTCTATTCAAACATGAATAAATTAGACAAAGGTAAAAAAAAACAGCACATGTAGACCATCCACGAACAAACAATCTATCACTTTCTTTCACAAGCATGATTAAACAAAAGAAAAGAAAGTACCTTTGTGTGGAGACCAAAACTTTTAAAATCAAAATTAAAGGTGGCCGAATGCTTCAATATTTTACTTGATAATGTTGTGGTCCAAGCTTTATAATCTTCTTCTCAAAATGTGTGGTACAAAGCTTTATGATTTCTTCTTTGTCTTCACTTCAACCATGTGTGAATAGTTAGGGTTTGATATTTTGGAGTGTAGAAATAATGGGTGAAATTAAGGGTTTATAACTTGGAAGTAGAAGATAAAAAGATATTGTTGGGGAAAGGGAATTTTGGAGATGAAGATTGTGAAATTTCAGAGAAATGGAGGTAAAGAGAGAGAGTTGTTGTTTTGTTGGAGACAAAGAAAATAAAAACGTAAAGTTGAGTTTTTATACTTGAAAAATAAATGACAAATTTTAAAAAATAAGAGTCGCCTTTTATTTAATTAAAGATGCCTTATTATTTAGTAGTTAATCATTTTTATATCATAAGTAAAAATAATTTTATAATAGATGACTTTTTGAAATAAATAAAAGTCATTTAACTAATAGATAACAATTAATAGTACGTGTGTCATGTATTACATGTCATCTTTGTCATGTTTTGTAGTAGTGATAAGTTTATCATTAGACCATTCTTTAACTGGCTTTGGAAATTCGACACTATCTTCATCAGTTTTGGTGGGTGGAGTATATCTAGTGAGTACACATTGCCAAACTCTTTCATCAATAGCTATCAGATACATTTCCATAAATGGCATATTCTTCCATCTATATATAGAATGACTGCATCAACTACTCCCCTTTGAAACCAATGGAGTGAAATAAATTTGTATCCTTTGCTTCCAATAAGCATAAATGGTTCCATCTAATACAGGTGAACGAGCTAAAGAGCCTTCCTCTCTTGGCAAATTCATACCTACAAAATAGACCTAGCTTCCAAGATACTCACCAAATAAACAGTTAGTGTTTTTCTTTAGTATCAATTGAAAGGAATTTAGATATATTACAAATAGATATAGACAATTTTGAAACCGTGGAGCACTGATGGTGACCGTCAAATTATAGCAGTAAGTGCAAATTTAATATTTATTTTTATGATCGTACGGTTATTATCAATGTTCTATTGTAGAGCAGTTTTAACATTGGTGGATCCTATTAGAAAACTTATTAACAAATTTAAATTTGTTGTCCAACAATATAAATGTCTGTTCTAAGAAAATTAATCAGATGATAGTTTTTTGGTTGTGAAAAAAAAGTCATTTTCTTTCATCATTAACCCAAAAAAGAAAATGACGCACGTCACTTTGACACGTATAAAATTAATTACTTCATTGTGACTGTTATTGTTTTGTGTTTCTTGAGTTTTTTTCATCAATTGTGTTGATTCAATTTTGTTTATGGTATAAACTTCATTCGATGTTAGTTTCCAAACATTAAATCTTGGAATATGCCTTGAACTTGATGCTAAAAGTGTCTTTATTATTTTCGTTAAATCACTACTTTTGCTTAACCAAATCAATTATACTTTGTCTTGCATTTGTTTTATCTTTTAAAAGCAACAAGTCTATCTATCTTATTAGTCACTAAAACCGTATAACGAATAAATGATGAAATCAAACAAACCATTCTAAATGGTCATACTTTTAGCTTAACATTATAATGCCCAACGCATTTCTTTTTTGTTTTTTTTTCAATATATTTGAGAAAACTTTAGATTCCACATGAGGGAGGCACTCCATGTAATGTGGGGATTGGTCATTGCTTGACGTCATGATGTATTCTAGAGACGCTTTTGATAACTAGTGAGGCCTAATAGTATTTGAAATTCTCTGCGGCCATGATCACATCCTGATTCACCTTTAAACTTTTACTTGAGCGAATATTAAACTGACAACTAGTTTTATTAAAATAAAGAAACTTGAATCCAAAGGTAATAATAGACATATGGCGTGAAATCTATAAAAGCCCAGAAAAACTTCGAATAGAAAAATTTAATTCTAATTTGATAAGACAAACGCGGAGGATCTAGACAGTACTAGTTACTATTTTCGCAATGCTTAGTATTTTTAAAGAAGATTGACATTTTCTCCTAATAATTTTTGAGTTTTACCATTTCCTTTCAGTAAATTTTATGATACCTCATAATGTATTTGAAGTAAAAATCTTAATAAATGAAAGCAAAAAAGTGACTATTTTATGGTTGAAACATATTTCAATGATCAGGTAGTGACTACGGTTACCCCAAAACCTATGGTCATGTACTCTAGTAACTGATAAGATTTTGTTGTCTTTTGTTAACTTAATTTTTTATCAATGTGATACCCATACAGTACCACAATCGACCCTTTTAACGAAAGTTTTTTCTATCAATGTGATAATAAAGTATTACGAAACCTCAAAGGAGATAAGTTGTAAAACTCCAAAATTATGGGGGGAAAGCATCGATACCCCTTTTTTTTAATGTTTAATTTACTATGGTTATATTTTAGATTTTATATAAATCCAAACGGACAAATATTATCTCCAATCTTCATGCGAACCTGATTAAAATCTCAAATGGATTATTTCACCTTCAACAAGTCTTAACCGGCAGCACAATATTGAGATATCTAACCTTCCCAAGTTCATGACTCATATATTAAACCAACAAGTGTACTGAGTATAGGAATTTTAGATTTAATTGTAGATAGATGTAAGTAGTTAAAACCCTTATAGTAGCAACTTAACTAATTCTCAAAAATACTGTTTATTGTTGCTGTTCACGGCGAGCACTATTCACGGATACTATTCACCCACATAAAAAAATGATTTTTTTAAAACAAAATAAATTGCTGAAATTAAATGACATGGAAATTTTTACATGATTCTGATTAATTAATCCTACATCCACAAGGCCACACCTAGATGAAAAGCAATTCACTAATGGTGTGTTTACTTTTCGGATTGGAGAATGGGAATGATTGATGGTGTTTACTTCGTAAAAATGGAGCAGGAATCGGAATCGGAATCGAAATCATGGGACCCACTACTATTTGAAAATGAGGAATGGGAGATTGATTCCCATGGGGGAGGTGGGAATCAATCTCCCATTCCCTAGAATTTTCATTTTGCCCCTCCCCAAAATTAAAAATATCCATTTTGTCCTCATTTGTAATTAATTAATATATTATTATTATTAATTAATTAATATATTATAATTAATTAGTATATTGATACATTATTATCAATAATTATAATTTTTGAATAAATAATCACAATAATTAAAATATTATTATTATAATTAATGTAATATTATTATAGTTAATTAATTAATATAATTACTATACCTAATTAATATATTATTAACAATAACTATTAATAATTATATTTTTTTAATAAATAATCAAAATAATTAATATGTTATTATTATTATAATTAATTAATTTATTGTTATAATAATTATTAATATAATTATTATAATTAATTCATATATTATCATCAATTAATTGATATAATTATTACTATTAATTAATATATAAATATATTATTAACAATAATATATTACTATTTATATATTTTGATTAAATACTCACAATACTTTATATATTACTATTATTATAATTAATTCATTTATTAATAATAATATATTAATATAAAAATTACCATTAATTATTATATTAATACATTATTAACAATAATATGTTAATAATTTTATTTTTTGAATAAATAATCACAATGATTAATATATTTTTATTATTATAATTAATTAATTAATTAATATACTATTATAATAATTATTAATACAATTGTTAATTAATTAATATAATTATTACTACTAGTTATTGTATTAAAACATTATTAATGATAACTATTAATAATTATAGTTTTTGACTAACTAATCACAATAATTAATATGTTATTATTATAATTAATTAATTTACTATTATAATAATTATTAATATAATTATTATAATATAATTCGTATATTATCATCAATTAATTCAGATAATTATTACTATTAATTAATATATAAATATATTATTAACAATAATATATTAATAATTATATTTTTTGATTAAATAATCATAATAATTAATATATTACTATTATTATAATTAATTCATTTATTATTAATAATAAATAATTAATATAAAATTACTATTAGTTATTATATTAATACATTATTAACAATAACTATTAATAAAACATTATTTTGACTAAATAATCACAATAATTAATAATATAATTATTATAATTAATTAGTATATTATTATAATTAATTAATTAATTTTACAATTAATTAATATATCAATATATTATTGACAATAATTAATAATAATAATTTTTTTTAATAAACAATCACTATAATTAAAATATAAAATAATGATTATGAAAATAATTCATTAAGTACTTTTTGGTAATTTATTACAATCAAATTCATTCCGATTCCGATTCCAAGACAAAGTAAACACATTAATGGCAATCCAGCTCATTCCGATTTCGATTCCTATAGTTTAAGTAAACAACTTATTCTGATTCCCATTCCTTATTCTCATTCCAGCCCATTCTCATTCCTGCCCATTCTGATTCCGGCTCATTCCAATTCCAGTTTAGTAAACGCACCATAAGTTGAGATGTTACAACCTATGCATTTACCAAACTTAAAACTCTCACTTACAGTTTATCACCATATAGTTTACTCAACCTTACACTGAATCAACTTCTCTTGAATCACTACTACTCCTCTTGATCCAAGATCCTCGAGGCACTTCGCAAAGTAATCAATAAAAAGTCTTTAATTCTTCAATGTCTATTGATCCAAGATCCACATAGACTCTCCACATAGATGAAAAGAAATGATCTCATGACAAAACAAATCAACACAACATTACGTGCCAAATCCGAATTCTCTAGGGAGGAGGCCGAATTATGCTTTTATGCTTTATGCTCTGTGTTGCATTATCTTCAATTGTAAAATACCTCTCTTTATATAGGCACTAGAGTTTCACAAAAATTGCAAGCCTTAAAAGACTTGTATTCTTATCACATAAGAGTTTCTTTCCTCTTATAATTCCTAAGAATCTGAATAGGAATAAATATGATATTCTTGCCTTGCTTTTTTCCTAAGAAATATCTAGAGCATTTAATAACTTTCTATTTCAACCAACTTCTTGCTCTTAAATAAATCTCATGTGCGAATTATAGAATCTCATCATTAATAGACTTCTTAAAGTAGACATCTAATTAAAATAGGAAACAAATATTCCTAATAAATTGGAATCTCACTAAATTAGAGAATTAATAATTTAATCCTTATTACAAGATATGCAATAAATAGAATTCCAATTTAACTAGACTTGCCATAAAATCCCAACTCTATAAATAATTGACTCAACAATCTCTCCCATTGGCATTCTTGTAGCAAAAGCAATCCAACACATGAATTTGAAATAGACATAAGCAACAACAAAGAACTAACCAATATAACTGGCAATTAGCATGTTAGTACATTTAACCATACCAAGGCAAGAATTAAACTAAAATGATAATTTTATTAATTAATAAAAGGCAAGACAATCATTAAGCATAAAATCAAAAAGATAAACTCCTCCTAAGAACTAGAAATCCAAAATTCTTGAACAAAAATAAAAACCCCCTAGGTTTGAAATACTACTTCCCCTAACTCGTTACATCACACATCAATGAACAACAATTACCCAACCGCAGCCGCACACGGCCTCACACACTGTCACCAATGGAGCTCCTCCAAGTAATCTTGGTGTTCTTCTTTCTTTTATTGCAACCTCTGTTCGCTCTTCTCCTCCTTTTAATTATGTTACTCCAGATCTTACCCATCTTGATTTTGACCCAAGAGCGTGCTATTGCTATTCTTTCTACTCGTTATGCCAAATTACATGCCAAACTTCTTCCTTTTTGTAATCTTTTGGCAAAAGAGAGGGAGTAATTGTTGTTCATTGATGTGAAATACTACTTCCCTTAACTCGTTGCATCACATATCAATGAACAACAATTACTCCCCCTCTTTTGCCAAAAGATTGCAAAAGGGAAGAAGTTTGGCATGTAATTTTACAAAACGAGTAGAAAGATCAACAATAGCATGCTCTTGGGTCAAAATCTTAGCGTCAAGATGGGTAAGAACAGGAGTAACATAATTAGAAGGAGGAGAAGAGCAAACAGAGGCTGCAACAAAAGAGGGAAGAACACCAAGATTACTTGGACGAGCTCCACTGGTGACGGTGTGTGAGGGAGCGTGCGGCGGCGGTTGGATGTCGACAATGGCAGCAGGAATAGGTGCAGTAGTGATGGTGATACTAGGTTCAAAGGAAGAAGGTTCAGAGTGAAAACTATCTTCACTGGGATCACTTTTCATGGAGTCATTGTCACTTGAATGCATGGATTCTTTAGGAGGTACTTAACCAAATTTAAGACCAAAATTCTCATCATCATCAAGTATATGAATCTCATGAGGTCGTCCATAACTAGAACAAAGGTAGGGTGGACAAGTGTGACGACGCTTGGAATTAGGTTGAGCATGAGAGCTCTTATCTACCTTAAACTTAAAGAGAGTTAGAGCCATGGAAAAGGGAATAAAAAATAATTAGCAAGAAGAAGCAAAAGAAAAAAAAAAGAAAAAAAATTCTATACAAGCTGAGAGAAAGAAGAAAGAAGCCACAAATTTGAGTGAAAAAAAATAATCTAAAGACCTTCTTATATAGAAGAACTTGCCTTGTTCTATGAGGATTTGGAAATCCAACTTGTATAAAGAAAGAATTAATAAAGAGAGATTATCACAAATTAAAGCACAAACTAACATAAATTTCGTGCAACATCAATAAAAAATCATAAACCAACTCAAACATGTCGAAACACATAGGAAAAATGACAAAAACGGAATGCTATGCATGACTGTTAACAACCCAGACACCCAGTGCAAAGCAGAGAACTTCTAAAATAACATGGGAATAAACGAAATGTAATTATATTTCTAGTCATATACCGTTGGAAAGCTTATTGAATCAGCTTTTCGTAGGATTTTATACAACGGAATTTGGAGTTCTGTAGACAAAGATATGATAAAAAGCAACATGCTCAGTTGTGACGGGCAAAAACTTGTCAATGCACTTAGAAACCAAAAATTTGAGTTTTTCTTTAAAAAAATATGACTCTCAAAATCTAAAATCATATCATTATGTAAGAATATGAGAATGCACATGCAATTCCTTTTTTTTTTTTTAAATGCATTAATAACAAACTTGAACAAGTAAAACAATAAAATTTGGGATTTTTCACAACAAGCAGTAGTGCATGTAATCAAAGCTTTAATTTCCTCAAATAAGTATAGATTAGAAAAATTTAAGCTTTTGTGTGTGTGTGCAAACAATTCAATCTAAACTTTTTCCTAAAAATTCATCGATGTTCATAGTCAAAGTCTTAAATATAAAACATAGAGTTAGTCAAACTAACCTTATAACCTTCATCTCCAATTTTGACCATTTCAATTGTAACAGACATATTTTTTTCCTTCATTTTTCTTTTTTGTTTCCTCTTTTTTTTTTTTTTTATAAACATAGCATTTGCTTTTTGAAAAAAAATATATGGTCAGAAGCTTTCACTCTACCTCTTAAGGTAGCCTTCTTCTTATGGTAGTTCGTCATCTGTCATATTTGTAATACACAGACTCATATTACTCAAGGATAACTTTACTCTTAAGAGTTATAGGTAGCTATTTCTGACCATTGTGTCTGTATATATTTATGGTCTTAAGACAAGATAAGAATCAAGGAAAACAATCATAACTCAAGTTAAATATTCCCAACAAGAATCATGTCAATATCAGAACCTTGAGTCAAAGTAAAGAGTCAATTGTTATTCATGAGCTTTTGAAGTAAGGTTAAATAACTCTAATCAAAACTTATCCAAGGATTTCAAATCATCTAAAAACATGAAAGAATGCTTGTCATTTATTAATCCAAGACTAAGTTTTTTTTTTTTAAAAGAAACATGAAAAACAAATACTTAAAACTAAAAACATTTAAATGCATGTCCTATACCTAATGCACAAATGCATGACCTAAACCTAAATGCAAAAACCTTTTAAATCACATAGAACACACACCTAAAGCTTTCCTTAAGGAATCAAATCGTTTGAAATCTAAAGCTTTCGTGAAGATATCCATAATCTGGTTTTCTGTATCAATGTATTCTAAGTACACAGTTTTGTCCTCTACTAAATCTCTAATAAAATGATAACAGATATCAATATGCTTAGTCCTGGAATGTTGAACAGGATTTTTAGAAATATTGATAGCACTCATATTATCACAAAACACAGTCAAAGTATCTTGAAACATACTATAATCTGCAAGCATTTGTTTCATCCAGAGCAATTGGGTGCAATAACTTCCTGCTGTAATATATTCAGCTTCAATCGTGGAGAGAGAGATTGAATTATGTTTCTTACTATGCCATGACACTAAGTTGTTTCCAAGATAAAAGCATCCTCTAGTGGTACTTTTTCTATCATCAGCATTGCCAGCCCAATCTGCATCACTATACCCAGCAAGACTTGAATTAGTGTCATTAGTGTACCAAATGACATCATCGACTATCTTACTAACAAAATGAATAATTCATTTAACAGTAACTAAGTGTGACACTTTTGGATTTGCTTGGTACCTAGCACATACATCAACACTGAAACATATGTCAGGTCTACTTGCAGTCAAATAAAGTAAGTTACCAATCATGCTTCTGTAAAGACTAGGATCAGCACTGAAACCACTATCATCAATAGTCAACTTAGTATTAGTTCCCATAGGGTTTCTCATGTGTTTTGCAGAATTTAAGCCAAACCTCTTAACTAAATTCTTGGCATACTGCTTTGATTAACAAAAATTCAATTTTCCATTTATTTCACTTGCAAACCTAAAAAGTAAGTCAATTCCTCCACCATGCTCATCTCAAATTCCTTTTCCATTTGATTCACAAATTCTTGCACACGATCAGAAGAACTTGAACTAAACACCATCAACATAGATTTGAACATCTATAATACCTGGATTAAGTTGCTTAATAAATAAAGTTCTATCTACTCCCCTTTGCTTATAGCCATTTTCAAGCAAAAATTTGGTTAACCTTTCGTACCAAGCTCGAGGAGCTTGCTTTAAACCATACAAAGCATTTCTCAATTTAAAAACATAGTTTAGGAAATAGAGGTCTACAAAACCTTTGGGTTGTTCAACATAGGCTTCTTCATTTAAAATGCTATTCAAAAGGGCACTCTTGACATCCATTTAAAAAATTTAAAGCCTATTAAACAAACAGCGGCAAAAAGCAATCGAATAGATTCTAGTCTAGCAACAGGTGCAAAGGTTTCATCAAAGTCAACACCTTCAATTTATATGTATCCTTGTGCAACCAACCTAGCTTTATTTCTCACTACGTTACCAAATTCATCAGTTTTGTTCTTAAAAATCCATTTGGTTCCTATAACATTAGTATGACTAGGTCTAGGTACTAACATCCGTACATCATTTTATTCAAATTGTTCTAATTTTTCTTGCATAGCTTTAACCCAAAATTTTTCAATTAAGGCTTCCTTAACATTATTGGTTTCAATTAAAGATATAAAGCAAGTAAATCTTACCAGACTGGCATACCTTTTCCTTATGACCATTCGCTCATCAACATTACCTAAAATCAGGTTAGATGGGTGATTTTTCTTAACTCTTGATGATGGTTCCTTTCTGATTTGGTCTTGTAGATCCATGGTTGCTTGGAGCTTTGGAACATTCTCCTTCATATGTTCTGGAATTTCTTTAGAGATGTCTTCTTCAGCTGCTTTTTTTTCTTTTAAAGAAGGTTCACTAGATTGACCTTTCTCAATGTCTCAATCTACAGGAGTGACTGTAGCACTTTTTGGTGTTTCTAAAAGATTGGTTATTTCTTCCTCAGCTGAGTAATCTGTAAAATCTTGATAATCATCAATAACTACATTTGCAGATTCAATAATACTATGAGTTCTCATATTATAGACATGAAATGCTCTGCTGTTACTAGAATAACCTAGAAAACACTTTCATCACTCTTTGAATCAAACTTACCAAGATGCTCATGATCATTTAGTATAAAGCACATACTCCCAAAAATATAAAAGTACCCAAAATTAGATCTTTTACCTTTCTATAACTCATAAAGAGTTTTTTTAGTACCTCGATAAAGATAAACATGATTAATGGTGTAGCAAGCAGTGTTAAGTGCTTCAGCCATATTCTTTTTGAAAGCTTCTTCTAGTTTAACATCACTCGAGTCATTTCTTGCAAGGTCCTATTTTTTCTTTTTACAACACTATTTTGTTCTGGAGTAATAGGTGATGAAAACTCATGTGAAATTATATGTAAACTACAATATTCCTCAGATCTAGAGTTTTTAAATTCTCTGCCATGATCACTCATAATTCTGACTATATTACAATTTTGTTCATTTTTAATCTTTTCACAAAGTTTTCTAAACACATCAAATGTATCTGATTTCTCTCTGATAAAGTCAATCCATGTGTACCTAGAGAAATCATCTGCACACACAAATACATACCTTTTTCTAGCTAAACTCTCAACTTGCATTGGTCTCAAAAGATCCATATGAAGTAGTTGTAGTACCTTAGATGTTTCTCTATCTTAAATGGCTTTATGTGAAGCCCTTTGTTGTTTCCCAGATTGACATGAACCACAAACTCCAAGTTGTTTCTTTTCAAGCATTGGAACTCCTTTAACAGCACATGTTTTCATAATTTTAATTAGTAACCTATAATTCAAATGACCTAACTTTTGATTCCATAATTTTGTCATCAAGAGTGGTCTTATGGCAAATAGTTAAACTAGTCAACTTATAACAATGATTAGATGAACGATGTTTTTCCAAAATATAATTTCCATCAATATCAAGAACACGACATTTGTTCCTATCAAAGTTGACAACTAGGTTCTGATCACAAATTTGACTAATGCTGAGCAAATTTGCTTTAAGATCCTCTACATGTAGCACATTTTCAAGTTTTAGAAAACTTTCCACATTCAGCGCTCTCTTTCCGAGTACACGACTTTTCATGCCATCAGCAAAAGTCACATTTTCTTGATCAAGTTTTTGATAATTGATCAAGGCACTTTTATCACTTGTCATATGTCTAGAACAACCACTATCAAAGTACCAAAAGTCAGTAGTACAAGTTCTTAAAGAAATAAAGGAAACATAAGCTTTATAATCAGTTTTCCTTATCTAAGTGGTTTTAGGTTTATTTCCATTTATCTCAACCTTAGGTTTAGGTGCCATCCTAGGTTTTCCATAAGAATAATTAAAGAAAATAGCCTTTTTCATATATTTTATGAACTTAAAGCAATTAGGTCTTATATGTCCTTTAACTTGGCAAAAATGACAAGTGGGAATAAACCTATTGTTCTTACCTTGATGAACTGGTGAAGAATGAGCAACAACTTTACCTTTTTGATGGTATAGAATTTTAATTGTTGATGGGGAAGCTGCTTGTGATGAAGCTTTAACAAACATACCTTGAGAATTTGAGTCTTTACCATCTTCATATCCAAGACTATGATGATCTGACCTGGATTTGCCAAATGACAAAATATGATCTAACTTTTGAGTTCCTAAATTCATAATTTTGAGTGACCTTTTAGTATTCTCTAATTCTATGGTCACTGCAAGAAATTGGTTTTCTTTTTCAATAAGTAAAGACTTGTAATGAAGTACCTCACTCTTAAGTTTCACCTTATCATCCAAAAAATTGGATACTTGAGTCATCAAGGTCATATTCTCATTGTAGACTTCTTCCCACTTAGTGAACATCATCTTATAACTTTCATGAAAAGTTTCTTGTCATTTATGTCAATGTCACTGACGTCGCTATTTGCATCATTATTCTTGTCATCATGTTGCATGGTTATGTCAAAACGAGAATCAGTGTCTTCCTTATAAGAAGCTTTATGCAAGACTTTAAATGTGGATGAACCTTCAATGTTTGAATCCTGTGAATTGCCATTAGTATGTTTTGACACATCATCATGGACAACAAGCCCTCCAACAAGTTCCTCTTAATTGATACTATCATTTAATTCATCATCACTCCAGATGGATTACATCGCTTTCTTTTTCATGAAGGTGTTAGCACATTGTGCTTGTATGTGCTCTATGCCTCCACATTCTCTGCATTAAATACCCTAATTCTTGTTAAGATCAAACAATTTAGGATTAGGATTAGAAGAACCTTTTTGAACCGTTCGAGTCATTGTTGTATAAATCTTCTTTGGTTTGTTAAAGTTTTCTTTTTAAACATCTTCTTGAAATTCTTTGCAACGAGTGCAAGAGAATTATCCACATACCGATATGGATCATCATCCTCACTTGGTTTGTTGGAGGGAACCTGTGTTTCAACTTGAAAAGCAACATCTTTTTATTTCTTAGAATTCAATTCAAGTAGTTAGTCTTATAAAACATCAATTTTCCTATAAGTAAACCCCTAGTCATGATAAACATATCAACATATTCTTCAATGGCTAAAATTTTAGGATGGTATCTAGAATGGACAAATCTTAAGATTTTTCTACAAATTTCCTTCTCAAAAATAGGTTTTCCAAGAGTAAAAAAATCATTAACCATAGCAAGGATTCTAGAATTAAATTCATATATGGTTTCATGCTCATGCATCTTCAAGTTCTCAAAATCATATGTAAGTTTATGAAGTTTAGAACGTTTTACCGTATTATCGCCTTCAAAAGTACTTTGGAGTATATCCCAAACAACTTTAGATGTCCTACATGTAGAAATTAGTTGGTGTTGAAACACATCAACTCCATTGACATAGGCTTTAAGTCCTTTTGCATTATATCCAGATGCATCAAGTTTATCATTAGTCCATTCTTTAACTGGCTTTGGAGATTCTACTCCATTTTCATCAATTTTGATAGGTGGAGTATATCCAGTTAGTACACATTGCCAAACTCTTTCATCAATAGCGGTTAGATAAATCTTCATTCTTTGTTTCCAATAAGTTTAGTTTTTCCCATCTAGCATAGGTGGATGAGCCAAAGAGCCTCCATCTCTTTGTAAACTTATATCTAAAAAATAGATTTAGGACCGAAGAGTCTCACCAAATAAGCGGTTAGTGTCCTGCTCTAATATCAATTGTAGGAATTTATATCTAATTGTAGATAGATGTAAGTAGTTAAAACCCTTGTAGTAGCAACTTAACTAATTCTTGAAAACACTGTTCGCCGTTATTATTCACCGGAGCTGTTCACGGTGAGCATTGTTCATGGGTACTCTTTATTCGCATAAAAAATATTAATTTGCTAAAAACAAAATAAATTGCAGAAATTAAATGACGTGGAGATTTTTACATGATTTGGATTAATCAATCTTACATCCACGAGGCCACGCCCAGTTGAAAAGCAATTCACTAAGTTGAGATGTTACAACCTATGTATTTACCAAACTTAAGACTCTCACTTATTGTTTATCACTATATAATTTACTCAACCTTGTACTAAATCAACTTCTCTTGAATCATTGCTACCCCTCTTGATCCACGATCCTCAAGGTACTACACAAAGTGATCAATACCAATTCTTCAATTCTTCGATGTCTAGTGATCCAAGATCCACATAGACTCTTCACAAAGATGAAAAGAAATGATCTCATGACAAAACAAATCAACACAACATTACATGCCAAATCCGAATTCTCTAGGGAGGAGGCCAAATTATGCTTCTATGCTTTATGCTCTGTGTTGCGTTATCTTCAATTGTGAAATACCTCTCTTTATATAGGCACTGGAGTTTCACAAAAATTGCAAGTCTTAAAAGACTTGGATTCTTATCATATAAAAGTTTCTTTCCTCTTATAATTCCTAAGAATCTGAATAAGAATAAATCTGATCTTCTTGCCCTGTTTTTTTCTCAAGAAATATCTAGAGCATTTAATAACTTCCTATTTGAACTAACTTCTTCCTCTTAAATAAATCTCATTCACCAATTATAGAATCCCATCATTAATAGACTTCCTAAATTAGACATCTAATTAAAATAGAAAATAAATATTCCTAATAAATTGGAATCTCACTAAATTAGGAAATTACTAATTTAATCCCTATTACAAGATATGCAATAAATAGGATTCTAATTTAACTAGATTTGCCATAAAATGCCAACTCTATAAATAATTGACTCAACACTGACATAAATGATGCAATGTTTGTTCTCACCATAAATAAACGTGTAAATTAAACAAATTACTTCATTACAAATAAACGTGTAAATTTCATAACAATTGAAATATACACACTTCATTACATACAAAATAACTCAAAGCAGACAGTAATCACAACAGCCCCCGTCACATAATGTCTAAAATTAAACCAATTACTGAATTACAAACACACATTATTAAAAATTAATAATGGCATAAAACGAGAACACGTACAAAACATAATAGCATGAATAATTATATACTAACTTCATCTCACCCATCAATCAACACTACAATGTCTTGTTCCATACATGGAAGATTTGCGTGGAGTTTCCTTCAGCATCATGTGTAAAACTCATCAACTTCTTCAACTCGAGTCTTTCTTTGCCGCTTCATCATCCAAGGTTATCATTATCTTGTTGTCTTATAATGCAAGCTGTGATAAAAACAAGTTGAAAATGCATTTTTTGGGGGGAAAGAAGTAGATGTTGAAAATGAAATTTACATTAAAACGAATGCAAAAAATATATATTTTTGGATTTCATCTGGTTGAGATAGTAAAATCTCTTGTATTGACATTGAGAGCAAGGAGTTTGGAGTTCGGATTTTGCTCACATAGTTGAGGAGAGAATTATGTTCCATTAGAATAACTAATAAAAAAAAATGAAAAATACATTTTATATGGAACATCAGCCTATATTACCTGGGAAAATTAAATGTTTTAGATCGAAAAAACTAACCCCCCCCAAAAAAATAACACTTCAATTTTGTATAAAATGTTAAGTTGTACCCACTAAAATTAGCTTTTTGTTTTGCACTGCCAACATTATTAATTATTGGTTACTACATTATAATTTAGATTTTGTGTTTATAAGATTTGACAAAAAAAACATTAATAGGTTAAACGTGGTAAATATATATATATATATATATATATATATATATATATATATATATATTAACTTCTACAAATGAAATTATGGGCAATGTTCCAAATAGAAACAAGGTTAATAATAATTTGAGCATTGTTCCTTTCATTTTGAGTTCTATTACGATGGGGCAGAATTTGTTAATTTCTCTAACAATTTCAAAAATTAAATTCAATATTTATTTCATGTATGAGAATAAATTTTGGTAAGAGAAGAAGATGAATGAAAGAGAGAAACCAATGTTAAATAAGTAATTGAACAAATGCCCCCAAGGGCGTAACCGAGTTGGTTGGCAGGGCTTGCCCATCCCCCCTTTCCTTTTAGAAAAAAAAATTAATTGAACAAATTATATTTTCACAATAAAATCTAGCCTTAACTAAAAAAATTGGTGTAGTGAGAAATTTATAGTGCATTTACTTTGTAGCAATTGGCATAGGTTGAAATCGGAATGGATTGTTGCAAGTTACTAAAATACCCTTAAATATTCTTCTTCTTCTTCTTCTTCTAATTATTATTATTATAATACTAATTTTTGTCATTATTGTTATTTTTCTGTAACAATTATTATTGCACTAATGAGGGGTCCAATTCACACTAATCCTTTGGTCAAGCCCATTTGGGGGACCTTGACCTATAAGGGAATTCTTTGTGGAACAAGAGTGAAGGGAATTTTTGTGTCTTATTAGAGGTAATAAAGTCACTCAAAGGAATGAGACTCTCGAAATCCCATTCCTAACTCCTACGAGAATCAGAATCTCATTTCTCATTTAGTAGGTCCTATCATTTTCATCCACATTCTTTGATTTAACTTTTACAAGTAAACACACACAATGAAAATTATTTCTCAATTCAAGAAATAAACACGTACTTAGTAGGCTTACACACACACACACACACACACACACACACATGTACGTATGTAAGTATGTATGTATAATATATGATTGTGTATGTATGTATGTGCGCCAAAACAAGAGCAGGCCACAGCCTATCTTACCATCCACAATGCTTCCCCCATGGTCATATGACTCAATATCATTGATGTAATTTTTAAGATTGCTTTCTTATCTATATTAATGTTAATCTAATAAAGTTAGAGGAGTCAAAGTGAGGCAAAGAAATGGTTACACAACACGCTAGTGGTCAGGATGAGAATGTGTCGGCATGAGCTGTCAATTATTGAATTGATTGATTTTGTAATTACATCTAGAAATCTGTTAGTTGACCAATCTTGTATTTAAATATAGAAACAATTTGTTTCTTCCTTTTTAGGATGTAATTATCTTCATATATTACCTCTGATTTGGAGAAGAAATATAGAATTTTTTTCTCAGACCGAAACCTTTGTCGATACGGTATCGACGTGGTTCTTCACCAAGAGAATCTACGTTAACAATCGAATATTTTCTTTTCTCTTTCTTTTCTCTCGAAACTCGTATTCGTATTCTGAATATTTACTGCCATTGTGAACTCTATGGCTGATATAACAGGCGTATCAACGGATATTACCCCAGTACCAGCACCACAAGTTGTTGTTCATCAAGACAACTCGGCATTTCCATCTGGAATCACTCTGGATGAGACCAACTACTCATTATGGTCTCAACTCATGGAGATGCGGATTAGTGCTCGCAACAAAGCTGGTTATCTTACTGGAGAAAACAAAGAAACCAAAGACCAAGATCCTAATCTTGGATCATGGATTACTTGAAAATCGTAGAGTCAAGAGTCAAGCAATTGATTCAATGAGTCCATCGATGCAACGATTTATTCGTTTGCCTACAATAAAGATATATGAGGTCAGACGAAAATGTTTTATGATGGAACGGATGAAACATGTATTTTTGAGTGAATCGAGATCTTTTCTATCTCAAACAGATGGGCGACCATTACCGATTACATATATTACAATGAACTAGTTGCCATTTTCCAGGAAATCGATCACAAGACTACCACTCAAGAAGGCACAGTTGAAGGGGTGTTACTGTTGCATTCTGCAATGGCTAGGCTTCGAGTTCATATTTTTCTAAGTGGACTTGACTCGGAGTTTAATCCAGTTCGTGGAGAAATATTGCGAAAAGATCCAAAGCTTGATTTGGAAAGCACATATGCTTATGTTAGAAGGGATTACCAGCAAAGACAAACAATGGGAGGCTCTCATCCAATTTCTGAGAACCTTGCCATGCTGGTCAGTCAAAATAAAAATGGATCTTCGAAAAACAGGGGAAATTAATCGTCTAGCAAAGTCAACAACCTTGTGTGTACTCATTGTGGAGAAAAGGGTCGCTCACAACAACTCTGTTATGAGATCATTGGCTATCCCGATTGGTGGGATTTTTCAAAAAAGCCCCGTAAGAAAATATCTGGGAAGGCTATGGTGACAGCAACAAAGGAGGAAGAACAGCAACCACCGTCAGCAAATGTTGCCCACCCAGGTATTATTGATAAGGCATCTGTATTTTCTGTAACTTTTAAGAATAGAATGTGGATTATTGATACAGGTGCATCTGATCATATGACTAGAGATTTTAGCCAATTACAATCTGTTCTTCCCTCGTCTCAATCTGTTATCTCCACTGCAAATGGTAGTACTTCTTCTATTATTGGGGAAGGATCTATTACCCTGAGTAATACTCTTACATTAGATACTGTTCTTGTTGTCCCGTCTCTTGAATACAATCTTTTATCTGTTAGCCAAATTACCTCTACACTTGCTTGCACTGTAACTTTTTAGCCCACCTTTTGTGTCTTTCAGGACATCCTAACTCGGAAGATTCTTGGTTATGGTGTTAGACGGGGTAAACTCTATTACTTGGAATTGACAGGAAATAAGGGATCAAATATCAGTCAGGCAAATCAAGCTACTAGTGAAGATAAAACTCGAGCAAATGTTTGGTTATGGCATCGGAGATTAGGACACCTTTCTTTTGGTTATCTAAAAAAATTACAGCCTCATCTTTTTTCAACTCTAAATGATTTAGATTTTCATTGTGACATTTGTGAGATGGCTAAGAGCCATCGCACTTCTTATTTACCAAGTTTGAATAAAAGCTCAGAACCTTTTGAGGTGATTCATTCCGATGTTTGGGGTCCTGCAAAAATTTCTTCCTTTTCTAAAGCTCGGTTTTTTGTGACATTTATTGATGAATGTACTAGAATGATTTGGGTGTCTTTACTTAAAAAAAAAAGTGATGTATATCTAGCCTTTCAAGAATTTCACAAAATGGTAAGTACTCAATATCAAAAGCAGATTCGTGTACTTCAATCTGACAATGGTACTGAGTATATGGATGCCTCTCTTGGCAAATTTTTAAACACTCATGGAATTCGTCATCTGACCTCATGCACTTACACCCCACAACAGAACGGACTAGCGGAGAGGAAAAATAGACAGCTTTTAGAGGTAGTTCGTGCTTCTCTTTTTGGCATGAACATGCCTCGCTTTTATTGGGGAGAAGCTGTAAAATCTGCAGCTTATCTCATTAATCGAATCCCTTCACGAGTGCTAGATTTTCAAACTCCCCAACAAAAAATGCAATCCTTACTCTCAGTTTCCCATCTTCCTAATCTTGAACCCCGAATATTCGGTTGTACAGTTTATGCTCATATTCCAAAAAGTTTACGAACTAAACTTGATCCGTGTGCTAAACGCTGTGTTTTTATTGGCTATTCTGAACTTCAAAAAGGTTACAGGTGCTATGATCCACAAACAAAAAAATTACATGTGACTTTAAATGCCTCTTTTCATGAATTAGAACCTTATTATTCAGAGGGAATCTCTGACCATTCCCTCCAGGGGGAGATTTCTGGTGAAGAGAATGGTCAACGACAAAATGAAGGAGGAGGTGAATTTGTGGAACTAGAAAACATAGTCGAAAAACTTCAAAATGGTGATGGAAATGAGGTTCAACAAGGGTTTGATAACATGATTGAAACACTATCAAGGCCACCGGAGTTACCCATGTCTACATCATTAACTGAAGAGTTAACCAAAAGTGTTCTTCCTCAGGTAATTTCAAATCCATTGTCTAATGAGTCTAATGAACTACCTGTTTCTGCAGAAGACATGAATCCTAGATATCCACAAAGGTCAAATAGAGGAATTCCAAAGAAATAATATGAACCTGATCCCAAAGCCAAAATAAAATACCCAATCAGTAACTACATGTCATCTTATAGGTTGTCTAAATCATATGCACTTACTATTAATCAATTATCCACTATATCTATTCTTAGTAGTGTACAGGATGCTTTGGAGGATCCCAAATGGACTAAGGCGATGAATGAAGAGATGGAAGCTCTACAAAAAAATGCCACTTGGGAACTTGTGTCACTACCTAAAGGAAAGAAGACAATTGGATGTAGATGGGTATTCACAGTGAAACTTAAAGCAAATGGAAGCATTGATAGGTATAAAGCGAGACTAGTGGCAAAGGGATATACACAAAGGTATGGAATAGATTACCAAGACACTTTCGCACCAGTAGCCAAGATAAATACCATTCGTATTATTATTTCTATAGCAGCAAATCGAGATTGGCCCTTGAAACAGTTCGATGTTAAAAATGCTTTTCTCAACGGAGATTTAGAAGAAGAAGTTTACATGGAGCTACCTCCCGGTGTCAAACGTAGTTCTATGCATAGAAACGAAGTATGTAAGCTGAAAAAGTCTTTATACGGACTAAAACAGTCACCCAGGGCGTGGTTTGGGAGGTTTTCGGCGACAATGAAGACAGCTGGTTATAAACAAAGTAATTCAGACCATACTTTGTTTATAAAGCACAAAGAAGGAAAAGTAACAATGTTAATAGTATATGTTGATGATATAGTATTAACAGGAGATGATCCATCTGAAATGAAAACACTACAAGAACATTTGGCTACTGAGTTCGAAATGAAAGATCTTGGGCAGCTTAAATATTTCTTGGGGATCTAGGTAGCAAGATCAAAAAGTGGAATTTTTCTATCACAACGAAAATACGTGTTAGATCTTCTCACTGAAACTGGAATGCTTGATTGTAAACCAGCGGAAACGCCTATAGAGATGAATCACAAGCTCGGGATTCTACCAAATCAAACTCCAACTGATAAGTGTCGTTACCAACGGCTAGTTGGGAGGTTAATCTATTTATCCCACACAAGGCCAGACATAGTGTATGCCGTAAGTGTAGTAAGCCAATTCATGCACTCGCCAAGTGAAAAACATATGGATGCAGTCTATCGAATTCTTAGGTATTTGAAGTGTGCTCCTGGAAAAAGGTTTATTGTTCTCAAAGAATAATGTCTCAAACATTGAAGGATACACGGACTCTGATTGGGCAGGTGACCAGACAACAAGGAGATCAACGTCAGGTTATTTTACATTTGTTGAAGGCAATCTCGTCACTTGGAGAAGCAAGAAGCAGAAGGTTGTGGCAAGATCAAGCGCTGAAGCTGAATTTCGCGGAATGGCGCAAGGTGTGTGCGAGATGTTATGGATCAGGAACATACTGAAAGATTTAGGGATTGATTATGCAAAACCCATGAATCTTAACTGTGATAATAAAGCAGCCATAGAGATTGCCCAGAATCCTGTACAACATGATCGCACAAAACATGTTGAAGTAGATCGTCATTTCATCAAGGAGAAGCTTGACGAGAAAATTATACAATTTTCATTTGTTCAATCTGAAGATCAGTGGGCTGACATACTCACAAAAGCAGTATCAGGAAGGGTGTTTCATGATATAATTGACAAGTTGGGCATGATAGATATCTATGCTCCAACTTGAGGGGGAGTGTCGGCATGAGCTGTCAATTATTGAATTGATTGATTTTGTAATTACATCTAGAAATCTGTTAGTTGACCAATCTTGTATTTAAATATAGAAACAATTTGTTTCTTCCTTTTTAGGATGTAATTATCTTCATATATTACCTCTGATTTGGAGAAGAAATATAGAATTTTTTTTCTGCACTGAAACCTTTGTCTGACAGAATGCAAATTATATATAAAATTATATTTGTTACGAATTCAATTTTGGCCTGTGACTTAAGCTTAGGATTTAGCTGCAAGGTAGACAAAATCACAAAATAACCAAAATTAAACAGCAGCTGTCAGCATCCAAGCCAACAAATCAGCAGCAGTTTCCAGCAGTGAAAAATAGTTGCAAATGTAGCGACAAAACAGAGAATTAGCAAAAGCGCGAAGGCGTGCCTAAGATATTAGAGCACTGTCCTCAAGGAAGCTTTGGTGGCGCAATACAATCAATGATTATTAATTTAAGAATGCATTTACAACCGATTAGAACAAGAAGTTGTATATGCTTTTGGTGAAGAAAAGTCAAGTATTTGTTTTATATAATACAATAAAAGAAATGTTTTCTTTTATTATTCAATGGAATGGGCGCTAGGATATAACTTTCAAATTTTTAAAAGTATCTGAAAAACAAAGGAAGTTGGTGCTTCAACAAGTAATTGAAAATAGAAACTCCATGAGAAATATTATAGTTCACATTCTCTTTCTACAAATTTCGAGTACCTGCAAAATTTTATGTTGATCGACGATAAAATGATGATATATAATGATATAGGGGTTCAGTTAGTTTTTTTTAACATTAGTTATTAAAGGTTAAATTTATAAATTTTTAGAAGAGAGGTTTTATAAAGATTATAGAAGGGTGCCAATAGCGCCGCTCATTAAACTAAACTCAATAAATTCGTTAACCTAAAAAATTTTATTTTTCATTTTTTGTTGTTATCTAATTTAGTTGCAGGTAAATTATTTTTCCAAATCCACCACTATGTACGTATGAGGGAGATTTTGTTAATAAAATGAAAACAGAATTACATCTAAAAGGAGGAAAATAACGAGCCTTACGCAAAATAAAATCTAAGACAACAAAAGCTTGTAAGCTTGAATACCAAAAAATAAACAACCTAAACATAGGCAGACCCAAAACATATACTAAAATGCATGCAATGCAACAAAGACTAACAGGTTGTTTAGCAGTTTTCTTGGTTTTGTTTCTCTTCAAGCTTTTAAAATCACTGAAAGCTTTTGTTGATATCACTGACTTATTTTATATTTACAATAATTATAAACAAATATGAACAGTAGATTGCTAGCATTGGATTTTGCAAACGCAGTAAATCTCAAATATATTTTCGTTGACATAAATTCCCTTCAAAACTAAATCACTAGCATCAATGAACGAGCACGACAGATATGGCCTTCGACTAAATTGAAATAAATTTCGAAGTAACAAATTCAATAGCATAGCTAGATACTTTCTTCTTGTTGATCACGCGCCAGCTACTGCAGAGGATCTCCTGTATACATGCCATGCTATTTTTGTAAAAGTTAGTTTAGCATTGCAGTGGCTGATGAAATTAGTTGCTTTTATTATGTTAATGAAATAAGTTACTAAATAAAAATATAGTAACGCATTTTGTAATTTATGTTATTCAATTGTTGTAAATTTAAAAAGTAGATGAATACATGCATTTAATAAATTTTGTTACGAAAGTGTTATCTTATTAGATAATGACCAAAATAAAAATAAGTTTACATTATCTTTTATTTTTTGAAGTTTAATAAATTCATTAGGCATGTAGAATGTTTAATATATTATTTAAACATATCTTACTTTTCTACTGCATATGTATAATTCATAAAAAATAAAGAAAGTGAAATGTGTACAATATCATTTTCTATCTTAATAGTTAATTTCTTAATTTCTTGCGGGTAATGAGTTTGCTTTAACCGTAAGCATGTAGTGGCAAACAAAAATGCAGTTCTCCTTTTCGTTTCTCTATGGACAAGAATAAAATACAAATTTATGAAAATGTACAAATTAATACGATCTCATTTGCCAACATAGTGAAATAATAAAAAAAAATATTTAAAATATTACCAAACCTATAATGTGTTTTCAAAATAAACACCATGAATATGAAATGGATATACATAAATTTAATAGATTGAATGTTAAGAGTCATGGTTATGAAATTAGAACTTGAATAACCATGGTTAGTTTTCATGTGAAAAGCATACGTACAAATTAATATTAATTTTTTCGTAATTCAAAGCAATTGTATGTAATGATATGCAAATCTTATTGATTCTTATGATAAAAATAAAGTGTTATATTTATCAATCAAGTAACTGGAATATCTCCAATACCTTCAATGCGTTTGATCTGTTTGGGTATTTGTTAAAAGCCTAACACCAATTTCATGATCCAATCCAATTATATTTGTCCAAGCCCAAGTTCAAAGCCCAATCTATGGAAGATTCAAGAATTGTGTAGAGAATGAGATATTTCTAGCATGAGAATATCTAATGGAGGTAAAAATATTTAAATCTAGATTTTTCTTGAATATTTAGAGATATATGTAAGATGTTGTTAAATTTTTGTAATTTAATATTTGTGTAGTTTGTATTAATTTTATGATACTCTAAATACCCTTAAGCTCCTTGTTGTAGGCATCAAGGGGATCGTAAAGAATTAGAAAAGAGAAAGAAGAGTAAAGCCATGATAAAGTTCTTCAATTTTGTAAAATTCTTTTGTTCCATAAATAGTTTTAGTTTTGAGCAGTTTAGTCCTCCTTTGTTTTCAACTATTGCTATCAAAGCAAGGTTTGTCAGGGACCACTGTAGCAGTATTGCTAGAAGTTCACGATAGTCAAAGACTATCATGGAGAAGCTATAAGAGTATAGCGGGAACAATTGAGGATCGCTTGGTAGAACTTCGTTCAATCATGAGGAGTTTGAAACTTTGCAAGTTCGTTGGTGAAGATCGGGTTTTCTTGGCATTGTCAAAGTCTTGTAAACATGATGGGTGACCTTTAAGTAGTTGGAGGAATCAAAAAGCTCAATGAAAAAAATTACAATACGTGAGCAACATTGAAGGAGTCATATCTACAAGGCCAAGATCGTTTATGGTAACAATGTGAAACCACCAATTGAAGATGCTGCTTTAAAGAAGTGGAACATGAAAGGTAGGAAGGCCATGTTCGCCATCAGAAGTACAATTGAAAAAGAGATGTTGCAACATATAAAAAAGGCTAAAATGCCTAAGCAAGCTTGGGACACTTTTGCAACAATTTTCTCAAAGAAGAATAACACACAACTATAACTTCTAAAGAATGAGCTTCTGTCAATGTCATAACAGAACATGACAATTAATGAGTACTTCAATAAAGTAAAGTCCCTATGCCATGGAATTTCTGAGTTACATCCTACTGCTATAATTTCTGAATCTAGAATAAAGAAAATTATTGTCCATGGTTTAAGGCCCGAGTTTAAGAGCTTCATTACAGTTGTCCAAGGTTGGCCAACTCAACCAACCATTAAGGAATTTGAAAATTTTGCTTAGTGATAAAGAAACGATTGACAAGCAAATGAGTGGAGCCTCAATAAAGAATGACGAGGAAGCACTATTTATCAATAAAAGGAGATATCGATTCAGATGATATGATAGTGAAAGATCTAAAGGAGATGTTAATGACACGACCCGCCCCGAACTTCCAAGGCGAGTCAGCCTAATTCTATATAATCTTTCTGACGTAATCTGATTAATCAGGATTCTGCCGAAAAATTCGGCAAAATCTTTCCTATATTTGTTATAAAACCAAATCTACAAAATTATACGTCAAGCACTCCTAAATAATTTCAAATATAACCAACTTCGCCAATCAATTACCTTAACCAAAATACCAAATCACTCAATCATTCAATATCAAATAAAATGCATATATTATCTGTAATCCACGAAAATATAATAAATTATACAATCCCAAATTATCTCAATAAATCAATCGATAACTCCTAACATCATAATGTGGCCATGAATCTGAAAATAACTGTTGTTGCTGGGTCGACTGTTGTACCTGCGAATCTCCTGTTAGGGGGGAAAAATATAATAAAAATGGAATGAGTATAAAACTCAGTGAGCTCAGTGAGTGGATAGTATTTTTTCAACATAACTTTAATCTAAATTAATTAATCATATCAAAATACCAACTCATCAAAATATCACAAAAACTTAAATAACTTATTAAATCCAATTCATATACTCAAATAACGATATCGCAAATATACTACACAAATTAATGGAAATTCATAATACTTATAACATCAAAACTGAAATACCAAAAACTGTCACCAAACGAGAACCCAGGGGAAATAATCTCATCATATCTAGACCTCGACGGACGGACAATGATGTACTATCTGAGTACAATCACGCCCCGGAGCTACATGGATAGATTGGGAAAAGCCATATCATATCTCATCATATCCGGACCTCAATAGCCGAGCAATGACGTAATATCTGGGTACCGCCACGCCCCGGAGCTACACGGATAGATAAAAAAATATCATCACATATCTCATCATATCTGGACCTCAACGGACGGGCAATGACGTACGATCTGAGTACCGTCACGCACCGGAGCTGCCCAGATAGATAAAAAATATCATCACATCTGTATCATCCGTATCTAAATATAAATATCTCGGTATTCATCATACCACATACATATCTCATCTCATCTGTATCACTGTATCCGAAGGGGAAGGATATTGTCTATTGATTTAAAAAACGATCATTATGCTTATATTCATATACCTTTTTACACATATACATAAACATATAATCTCATCTAAAATCACATTCGAAATCTCATTTTCTTTTTCATTTAACATCTCTTAAATCTGCTTCTCTTTTCTTTAAAATATTATCATGCATATTCAAAATCGGTAACTAAAATTATTAATCAAACACATTTCTCGTAATAAATACCAAAACACAATAAAATCCATTTATATAAAATCATTAAATCGAAGCCTTTAAAATCAATCTCGCAAACATGTTTTACCATATTTTAAAATCATAATAAACTACAATGAAAGTAGGTTTTGTATATGCCACTCACAGTGACGGTGTCTGAACTTGGTATCGACAACGTCCGCGAGCTGATTCTCGTTCGCGGATCCTCCTAATTTGAGGAAATAACATAATTACTAACGATAATCATAAATTATAACTAATATGCTCGAAACAATATTTATCCGTAATAAAATATTCTCGAATTCATAAAATTACCAAAATGCCCTCGACATCAAAATTCATCAAATTATCCTCAGAATCATATATTATCAAACTATCCTCAATTCCAATTACAAAGATATCTATAAGTTTTGAATTTATAAAATTACCCCCAAAAAATATAAAATTACCAAAATACCCCTAACAACGTAAATTATTCAATCACCCCTTAAATCTCAAATTACCTTAATACCCTGATCTAAAATTACCAAAATGTCCACTAATTTTAAAATTACAGAATTACCCCAAAAGTTTATGAATTTACCAAATTACTCCTAACGGTCAACGGTGACCGAAACTCATTCAACGGCGATGGAAAGCTCAGATCTGCTAGATCTGACCTCGGTGAATCCAATTATACCGGCGGTGACCTCCCACACACTGCGGTAACGGCAGATCTAGCTCTCCAAAAACCGTGAGCTTTCTGGCGTCGATCGGCAGCAATCCGGCAGTTTCAGGTGATGGGTTTGGTTGGAAAACAATAGAGGAAGCTGAGGAACAAGATTCAAGCGGTGGATCGGCCATAAACCAGTCAAATCAACGGTGAGCAAAACGGGTCTTGGCCACGGGTTTTCGGGTTTGTTTGTAGGCGTTCTGGTCAGTTTTCGGTGTCGGTGATGGCAACAAATCGTCGGCTGGCAATCAAGCTTCACATCGGTACCAAACTCGACCGGAGGGGTGGCCAGAATCATAAAATCCTGCCGGGTCAAAGCCGTCGGTGGGGTCGCGGGTCTGGTCAACGGGTTTTCTCTCTCCTTCTCTCACTCTCTCTCTCTCCTTTCTATTTTAGGAAAGCCAAGCATGTCTCTCTCTCTCATCACTTTCCATTTATAGTAATTTTCTTTTAAGCTTAATATAAAATTAAGCTAATTCCGAACCCGTGAGTCAAGTTAAAGTCCGATTACGTGGCTAGTGAATAGTGTCTGCAATGTCTCAATTTTGTGTCGCGACAAATTTAAATCATTTCGAGCGCAATCAATTTTTAATAATTGCGACCAATTACTCATAATGATTTGTAATAATCCGTCGATTTTAAAAAACTTTATGATGAAGATAAAAATAACATTACACTCAATTAAAATAAATTTTTGTGCATATGTTACAGTTAATAAGTCAATAGGTCATAGAAAAAAAGGTAGCTCACAGATAGGTCGAGCACAAAGAAATCGTGGTAATGGTGGCCAATACAAGCCAAAGAAGAAGTTGCAAGAGATTACTACAACCATAGAAAGAAGGGCTATATGGCAAAACATTGCTAGTCTAAGAAAAAGTCTGAGGAAAGTAATGCTGCTATTTCCAATCAGAATAAAGATAATGATGAGGAATGAGAAGCCAAAACATCAATCGCCAATGAGAAAGAGGAGCTAACCCATGTAGTCATAATGACTACTAATAGAGAGAAGTTACAAGACATGACTAAGTACAAAGGACATCACATGGTAGTAACAACAAATAAATCACGACTGCTAATAGCTCACGTTGGCACTATAGTTTTTGCACCTCGATATGATCTACAAAAAGTGTCATTTCAAGATGTGTTTTATGTCCTAGGTATGAAGAAAACCTACTCTCAATATTATAACTAACGTCATCAGACAACTATGTCATGTTCAGTCCTCAAGATGTCAAGGTGTATCAAGACCTAAGCATCTCAGGGACACCTATTATAGAAGGACGAAGGTTAGAGCCAATCTATGTATTGTCAGCAAAGTATGCTTATGTAGACAAGACTCAAAAGAATAAGACAATAGATTTATGGCATGCTCGGTTGGGACATGTTAGGTATCACAAGTTAAAAGTAATGTTGAACTAGTCAATGCTCAAAGGTCTACCGATAACTTTATAAAATGAGAGTTATCATGACACTTTTAGACTTAAATCAAGATTACTTAGAAAGTAAATAATATGTTTTTATTGCATTTTAGCTATGTTTTGCATGAATATCCATTTTAGATTATTTTTTATAAAATTGTGTTGTTTTAAAATAATTTGTGTGCTTAGATCATATGCTTAATTGTATATAACCGAAAGCTCAATTTTCAAAGAAGGAATATTGTTGTGATAGGCTTGCAAAAATAAAGAACAAACAAGGCTACAAAAGAATTGAAACAAGTCTAAAATAGTAATGATGTTGTAGCTGTTGTTGTAGCAATTGTTGCTGTAGCAATTGTTGCTGTAGCAATTCTGGAGCATTGACAGAGACGATTTCGCACGAAATACTTAAGAAGATTGAAAGATACGGCCCCTAGACTTCTAGGGGCCCTAGACTTCTGGTTGCCCTAATTTTCGACTATAAAAGTAGTACACACACAAGGAAAAAAGGGTCGTCAATCAAGAAAGAAAAACTACAAAGAAATAATAGAGAAATGAGAATTCAATAGCAAACGTTAGGGCTGTATTAGTGGAGAAAGTACAGAGATTATTTGGAGAAATCAATCCTTTTCATTCTTTTCTTTCTTGTGTTCTTATTTACTCTTTAATCATGGGGACGTACTTGATGGCTGAACTTCGTTTATTTTACCTTTCTTTTGCAAGTTATGAATTATATTTATTTATGGTTGAGTGACAAACAATCTTAATGGTTAATTGACTGATTTTATGTGTTGCTACATGTTTGCTATAGTATTTCGTTTTGATAATACTTATTTCAATTCACTATTTTGGCAGACCACCTATTTAGTGATAATAGCTAAGAGAGAGCCTTAAAACCGCTTGTCTTAGTGGAACATATCAGAGCAATACTCGGTTTTAGATTGGGTTTCCTAAGTTGAGTTTAACTTGATTCCAAAAGGGCCATGCTCAATCTAGAATTAGTGATGAACTAAATATAAGGATTTACCTTGTAGAGTAATTAGAATCTCAGCGTGTAATGCTATATCTTATGTTAGCATAGCAATTGGTTACTGTTAAGTTGCATTAAGATATAAGATATCCAATAAGCGACAACTGAGGATACTTAAGGATTCTGCCCAATGTTGTATCAAATACTATAACAACCGAACTTAAAATTTGAAAAAGTAGTCAAAACCATTAAAAAAGTTTGATCACTAAACTATACCATTTCTATTGGTTTCATCCTTAAGTGTGATGTGAGAATCTCCTTTATGGCATTCTTATTTTTTGCATTTTTAGTTTAAATAGTTTAGTAGTTTATTAGTTTTTTTATTTGTAATTAAAGCAAAACTATATTGTTAGGATTATTGTAGCAAATCTGATAACTTCAATCCCTATTGAGACAATCTTGAATACTTATCATTATATTACTTATTGTGTACACTTACACATTGACACCAATAGCGCGAGAATCACTCAACATCTACCTCAACGTGATGTAAGAATAGACATGGTGTGTGCAGAGTGTTAATATAACAAGGCTCACCAATTCCCATACAAGAAGTCAAAGTTCAAAGCAAAAGAACCATCAGAGCTAATATACTCTGACATATTTAGGCCTGTTAAGCAACTTTCTATTAGCGGCATACAATATGTGATCATATTTATCGATGACTTCTCAAGGTATGTCTAGGTTTTCTTTATGAAAGAAAAATCTAATGCTTTTTCAAAGTTTAAGGAATTCAGAGACATGGTTGAATGAGAAGTAGGAAAAAGGTTTGTTGCCTACAAACAGATAATAAAAAAGAGTATTCATCACATGAGTTCTCCCAGTATCTTCAAAATTATAAAATAAGCCATCAGTTCACTTGTGCCAATACACCACAATAGAATGACATAGCAAAACGAAAGAATCAGCATCTACTAAAGATTTGTTGGAGTATGATACACACAAAGAATGTACCAGGGCAATTTTAGGCTGAAGCTATGAAGATGAAGGCTCATGTGATTAACAAACTTCCCCAATCGAAACTAAGGTTCATATCACCTTCTGAGAAATTGTGGAATATGAAGCCTACAGTCAGTCTTTTTCATGTATTCAATTATGTATGCTATGTCTTCGTACCAAGCCACTTACAAAGCAAATTTGACAAGTGATTCATTATATCTTTTTCGGGTATGACAGCCAAAGGAAAGGATGAAGGTGTTGTGATCCTACCAAGGTTGGGTGCTACACAACATGAAATATAGTGTTTGACGTGGTCTTTAGAAAAAGAAGAGCTACTAAATTAAAAACAATTAATGATCAAATGAAGGAATAAATTGCCGAAATTTGCCAAGCCAAGAAGAATTTGAAGATTCTGAAGATCCAAGAGATGATGATATCAAGCATAATAAGGCACATTGTCCTTAGAAGACAAGTGCTCATAAAAGCCCTATTAAAGATGAAGAAATAAGTGATTCAGAATTAAGAACTCCTAAAATTTAGCTTAGAAGATCCAAAAGAGCGAGAAAGCCAAATGTCAGGTACACTAATACAGTGGTTACAGAAAAAGAAAAAATAAAAAACATGTGACGTTTGAAGAAGTTGCGATAGAAGAAGAAATTGTTGCATTAAACAGAATCAAACTTGGGATCTGGTTTGAAATTCAAACGATGCAAAAAAATATCTTACAAATGGGTGTACAAGATTAAAAAGTGTCCAAATGGTTTAGTTAAAAGGTACAAGACTTAGTTGGCAACTCTACGATTTTCACAACAATACGAGCTAGACTATGATGAAATGTTTAGTTCAGTGGCAAAGCTCAGAACAATAAGAGTTCTAATTGCACTCATAACTAGTAATGAATAAAAATCATGGCAAATGGATGTTAAAAATACCTTCCTACATATAGAATTGAATCAAGAGATCTACATGAACCATCGGAAAGAATTTGAGAATAAAGCTCATCCGGAGTATGTATACAAGCTAAAAAAGAAACTTTATAGTTTAAACCAAACACCAAGGGAATGGTATGGTAAGATTGCTGAATTTTTAACTTAGAGTGGTTATTTAGTAGCGTATGCAAACTCTAGCTTGTTCGTCAAAGCTAATGAAGGAAAGTTAGCAATTATACTGGTGTATGTAGATGGTTTGATTCTCACTTGTGACAACGAAGAAGAGATTTGTCGAACAAGAGAAAACTTATCAGTTTGCTTTCAGATGAAAGAGGTTGGCCAGCTTAAACCCTTCCTTGATCTGGAGGTTGATCAAACAAAGAAAGAGATATTTCTTTACCAATAGAAATATACGAAAAACTTATTGAAGAGGTTTGGAATGTCATAATGCAAGCCAATCTCAAGTCCAATGGAAGTCAATCCAAAATTATGCTCACATGAAGGCAAAGATTTACAAGATAGAACAATGTATTGATAAATGGTAAGAAGCTTAATCTACCTAACGTTGACTTGACTAGATATTTCATATGTAATAGGTGTAATAAGTCAATACATACAAAATCTAAAAAAGCCTCATTTGAAAGTGGTTCGACGAACACGAAAATATGTTTGAAATACAATCGACTACAGTCTATTATACAAGAATGGAAAAATTTACAAGCCAATTGCTTATTGTGACGCTGACTACGCTAGAGATCATGATACAAGAAGATCAACTACTTGGTATATTTTAGAATAGGATTTGGAGCAATTTCTTAGTGTAGTAAAAGACAACCAACTGTATCACTATCAACTACAAAAGCAGAGCATAAAGCAGCAGCAATGACAGCTCAATAAAGTACTAACAAGTAGATTATGAAGTACTATTGTATTGCAATAATCAATTTGCAATTAGCTTGACGGAAAATCCAAATTTCCAAGCAAGAACTAAGCATATAGAGGTGCACTATGACTCCGTTAGGGAAAAGATCTTACAAAATGAAGTTGAAATGCAGTATGTTAAGACGAACAAGCAAGTTGTTGATTTGTTTACAAAAAATCTTAGTACTAAAATGTTTGAAGAATTCAGCCAACAACTCAATATAGATCGAAGGATTAAAGTTGGTGTTGAGGAGGAGGGTTGAAAGCCCAACACCAATTTCGTGATCTAATCTAATTATATTTGTCCAAGCATAAATCCAAAGCCCAATTAATGGAAGATTCAAGAATTGTTTAGAAAATGGGAGATATTTCTAGTATTAAAATATCTAATGGAGATAAAAATATCTAAGTGTAGTTTTTTTTTTGAATATTTAGAGATATTGTAAAATGTGGTTGTTAAATTTTGATAATTTAGTATTTGTGTGGTTTGTACTAGTTCCAAGATATTATAAATACCCCTAAGGTCCTTGTTGGAAGCATCAAGTTAAGAGTGAAGAATTACCAGAGAGAAAGAAGAGTAACCAGTAAGTGTTGTAGTATTTTTCTTGTAAAATATCAATAAAGTCCTTTAGTTTAGCAAAATTATTTTACTATCTAAATGGTTTTCGTTTTGAGCAATTTAGTCCTCCTATATTTATCATTTAGATGACGAGGAGCTGTACCAGAATAATTCGAGGACGAATTCTCTTCTAGATGAAGGGGACTAATGTAGAATGATTGTATAGGATGAGTAGGATATTTTTCTGAGGATCATAACTTGAGCTTTAGGTGTTTGTTTGGGGATTATTTTGAAACTTGCAATAAAATGAATATAACCTAATACCGCTATGCTATATTTGCCCCATGCTTCAGCGGGAAATTCACTTTCTTTCATTGTCATTTTGTAAGTTCAAGATATTTTTTTATTTTTCTTATTGCTTTCAGTATTTAAATGTCGTTTGTTTTATTTTTCTTATTTCAATTAGAAGAATTTTATTATATAAAAATAATTCGAGTTTGGTTATTTTGATAAATTTATAATATTTAAGGTTAGTATAAAAAGGCTTTAAAATCCTAGTTTTGTTATTCATATTTTTATCAAAAATATTTCATATTTTCAAAAACCTGTATTTTTTATTTTTTCAACCTTTATGTTTCTATTGCACGATTTGGCGTCGACTGAATCACTCCTTTTAACCATTATTATGTCATAGGAACTGTGTCGTAGGATCTTTTTCTTTTATACTTCGCAAGCAACTATTATCAAACACATTTAATCCGGTAATTTTTATAAAAATTATTTTTTGGGTAACACTCAAAAAAATTATCAATTTATGGAGATAATACTCTGATTACACCTAGTCAGTTTTCATTTGAACCACATATGACAAAAAGCTCAAATCAAAATTTTATTTAAAATTAAAGACAACAAATTCATATGTAAATATATGTAGAGAGAGATGAAAGGTCCACCGGGAGAAGAATTTTTCTTAAAGCACGAAAAGATTGCTCGCAGTGATAAAAAGAGTATTCTAATGCACGAAGAGAATACGTGTAATATTTTAGAGAATCGCTCGAAAAAGTTGAGAATAAATTTCAAACTTTTGTATTGAATTTAATCCTTATTTGTTGATTTTTGACATTGAGGTACCGTGGTTGGTGTGGAAAAGTTGATTGACAAATAAATTAGGATTTCAAAATGCAGCCTTTGAAAATTTACGCAGCCTTTGAAAATTCAATTTAGTCTCCCTGGCTACTATCAATGTACTCTTTTTTCCAAACAAAATTTCATAAAGAAGATTAGAAGTGTCATTTCTCATTAATAAAGTAACGTATCTAAGAATAATATTGAATTTTACATATACATACATACGTACATTCATAAAGTGATGAGAAAATTATTGTTTTCATGTAGATTGTTTAGTTTATTAATTATCAAAATTAATTAATCCTAGATTTTTATGAACAAAATAGATAAAACAATTTTTTTTTGAAAAGTCGACAAAAGAATATTGAATGAGAAAAGTTTTATAGCAAAATTAATTTATACATCTGATTTCAGTATAATGATTCTAATTTAATTCCTATATCTGTTTATTCAACTAAAGTTTTTAATTACTGCTTTTTACCCATGTTGACAATTAAAAATTCTAATTGTTTTTATAACCATTCCCCAGCAATAATAAAGATACTTCGGCACTCTTTGTGAATTTAAAATATTGCAATTCATTAGGAACCATGGCAGTCATAGATTAAGTGCACAAATCGATCAGGAATCAGGATATATTGTACATTTTCGTCTACGTCGTAGTTCATAACATTCATCGCATAAGCAAAAAACACATTTATTATACTACTCAAATTAATTAAAATATTGGACAAATATAAAAAAGAACTATCAACATGAAAAAATTAATTTTGAATAACTTAAATTTATTGAATCAAATCTTCATAGTTAAACTGCATCACAACCCGATAAAAAATATAATTCATAATATGACTGACTGGTCCACGTGCAATTGTAATCATTCACTTCTTCTTTTCCCTTTTTTTTTTATTTAACTTAGAACTTAGAAGAGTATTTCATGCTCTTTTTACAGGTCTAGTAAAAAACTCTCAGTTTTGTTAAGAAAAATAATATTTGTCCGCAAAAGAAATATTATCATATCAGAAGTGATAGCACTTCAGCATGAAGTGATAGCACTTCAGCATGAAGTGATAGCACGTTCTCTTTGACTTGCCAAAGCTTTGAATTTTAAAAGGGGCAAAATACAAACAGACTAAAGTAACCTTCTCTTAATGATATAAACAACTCCACTTAGCTAGCTTACTACTGATCACTGCCATTAGCCCTTTTCTAGCTTACTACTCAGTGCCATAAGCCCTTTGCTCTAGACTCTTTCTCTCATTTCTCTCTCAAAAACAAAATGGGTTCTGAAACTCAAATGACTCCAACCCAAATCTCAGATGAAGAAGCAAACCTCTTTGCCATGCAACTAACCAGTGCCTCAGTCTTGCCAATGGTTCTCACATCAGCTATCGAGCTTGATCTTTTAGAGGTCATTGCTAAAGCTGGCCCTGGTGCTTTCATGTCTCCAAAACAAATAGCATCTCAGCTGCCCACAAAGAACCCAGATGCCCATATCATGCTCGATCGCATGTTGCGTCTTTTGGCTAGCTACTCTGTTCTTAACTGCTCTTTGCACACTCTCCTGGTGGAGGAGTTGAGAGGCTTTACGGCCTTGCACCCGTTTGTAAATTCCTTACCAAAAGTGAAGATGGTGTTTCACTTTCCGACCTTTGTCTCGTGAATCAAGACAAGATTGTTATGGAGTGCTGGTTAGTGTCCGTCCTGCAATTTTATTCTTCTTTAATGCTACGAAAAAAGTACAAATGAACTTTTTTCTTAAAATAAAAATAAAAAATCAAACCGCTAACTTTCCGTGAAAGTTCATGTAAATATCAAGGTTTTTTTCATGTAATAATACATTTGAAAACCACTTCATCAAGTCTCTGAGTTGGTTCATATGTCCATCTTAATTTATTTGAAAAATAGGAGATGGACAAAGCTTATATGTCTATCTTGATTAAGACTAGACTACGTAATTTTGATAAGCGATTATGCATTATTCATATCCAGATTAATGTGGTTTGGTGCAGGTACCACTTAAAAGAAGCAGTACTTGAAGGCGGCATCGCATTCAACGTGGCCTACGGGATGCCTTTATACGAGTATCATGGCAAAGATCCAAGACTTAACAAGATTTTCAACAATGCAATGTTTTCTCATTCTACCATTACCATGAAGAAATTTCTTGAAAATTACGAAGGCTTTGAAGGCCTCAAGTCAGTTGTTGACGTTGGTGGTGGAATTGGAGCATCACTTAACATGATTATCTCCAAGTATCCATCAATTAAAGGCATTAATTTCGATTTACCGCATGTAATTCAGGATGCTCCAGCTTACCCGGGTGTGTATATACATACAAATATTGATCATTATTGTTTGCCTAATACATTTTTTTATAGGGAAATTAGCGAAAGTTTCCACCCAATATTTAGACATGTTAAAAAATAAGAAAAATACAATCATTCTGATAAAGTTTGGCTTAAATGGTCACATAGATCCCTTTAATTTCATAAGTAGTCATTCAAATGCTTTTTTGACTTCTATACCCTTTGATTATGGTAAAATTTTTTATCATAAGTGAAAATACAATACAAAACAAAAATAATAAATAAAAAATATAAATTGATAAAATATTAAAATAAATATAATTGATAAAATAACATATATTATGCTATTGCCAGAATGTCCTGACCGATTTTTGTTCATTATTAAATTTATCAATTAGAAATTTAACTTTAAAATTTATGCTCAAATAAACATGATATAACAAAATTAAAAAAAATACTATGAATTAAATAGGTAATATAGATTTTGTTGGTTATTTTTAATGTTAGATACAATTATTTTAATATTTTAATCTGTTATAAATATTTGATTAATTAATGTATATCAAACAAGTTAATAATATTAACAAAATTTTAATATTCAATATAACTTATAAAATTTATATTATTTTGATATTACATTTGTATTTGTTGTAAAATTTTATTTAAATTCAATTTTTGGATGGTTGAAGGGTATAATTGTCAAAAAGGGTTTTATATGACCATTGGAGCAAATCAAAAAGGTATAAATAACTTTTCCCCTAAAAAACATTTAGGGAGATTGCCAACCCCTGTTATATTCCATATATACCAGTTATCCTCTATTATTTTTATAATAACCAATCATTCCCCGCCTTTCCCCCTAACAGTATAATTTTACAACATTACCTTTATTTTTAAATACACTTTTGTTCATATTTGTTATAAATTAAATAAATCTTATGAATGGAAATTAAAATAAAAAAATTAACTGTTAAAAGCAAGAAATCTATATTTTGATGTGAAGAAAAAATTAATAATAAAATATTTTTTCCTTTTATTTTATAAACATTTTCTTATAATTTATATTTTATAATATTTTAAAATTAAAAGTAAAAAGTACAAGAAAAAAATTTTATTATTTATTTTATAATAATTTTTTATTATTTAAGTTTTCTTATAATAATTTTTTATCATTTTATAATAGTTTCCTTATATATTTATTATGATAAAATGTTTATAAAATAAAAAGTATACAAAATTTACTATTAATTTTTTGTTCACATCAAAAAATATATTTCTTGTTTTTTATAGCTAATTTTTTTTATTTTAATTTCCATTCATATGATTTATTTAATTTATAAAAATATGAATAAAAATGTATTTGAAAATAGGGGTAATATTATAAAATTATGCTATCAGGGGATTATTGGTTATTATAAAAACAACAAGGGGAAATTGACAATCTCTCAAATATTTATAACCTTATAAAATTATCAATGGTCATTTTACTTAGATTCCCCCCACAGTTTCTGATAGCATTAATGGCAAAGAAAAAAAATTAATTGATACACTTTACAAAACTTTGGTAGACTATTGATAATTTCAAAAGGTTTTGAATAGTTTCGATCTTGGATCAAATTTTAAGTGGACCATTGATAATTTCCCTTGTTATATGTCGTGTATTAATTGTTTTTATCCATGGTTAAATTTGATGTAGGTATTGAGCACGTTGGGGGAGACATGTTTGTCAGTATTCCAAAAGGAGATGCCATTTTCATAAAGGTTTTTAGTTTTTGCCATTCTCGGCCTCTCGGCAGGCTTTAAGCTTATAACATCTTATGATCTTAATTTATTGATTAAAATCTTAATTACTTTTTAGCTGTTACTTGCAGTGGATATGTCATAATTGGAGTGAAGAGGCTTGCGTGAAAATCTTGAAGAATTGCTACGAAGCACTTCCAGAAAATGGGAAAGTGATTGTTGCTGAATTTATTCTTCCAGTACTCCCAGACACAAGCCTTGCTTCCAAAAAAGTGAGCCACCTTGACTGCATCATGTTGGCTCAAACTACAGGTGGGAGAGAGATGACTGAACAAGATTTCAAAACCTTGGCTAAGGCCGCTGGATTTCAAGGGTTCAAAGTTGTGTGCTCTGCTTTTAGCACTTACATTATGGAGTTTGTTAAAAAGCCTTGAGTCTTTGGTTTCTTTATTGGATTTACATTTAAAAAATGTGGGGTTTGGATTTCCTATTTATGTGTTTCTCTACCTACGTTACCGAACAAGAAAAATTTCATATTTTCTTTTGTTTAATAAATATTTAATTTTTGATGTGGATGTGTTTTGTTTAGAAGAATACTTTTTTTTTCTTATTATTATTTAGCATAACCATAATTCAATCCCTCCTCACCCATGTGACCAAGTTTCAAACTTCAGACCTTTTATTTTTTCATAAGAGTTTCAATTAGATGACAATCACTAATTTAGGAGAATACTGATTATTGTAACTCAAAAAATGAAATTACCACTTTCTCCCTAGAGTGTATGCAAGCAAGTGCAAGAGCAAGAGTTTGTATCAAAAATCAATATCAATAAAAGTTTCATTTTCTCATATTACTTAGCCAAGTTTGTAGACAGCGACTAGCAAGTAATTTATTTCTTTTTACTTTTATTTAGCTTTCGGGTTAGAAGTCTAGTCAAGTTAACGAAAGTATAAATTATATTTAAAGCATTAACAAAAGGTGGTCCTTATTATCATTCAAAAGCAATGGATTTTCGAGGAAAAGTTTTTGAAAATTAAGGTTTTTGTTTTTAACAAAAATAATAAGAACTTAGTAGAAGTTTCTGCTGATTTTCTGAAAACTTCTTTTTAAACATAGTTTCCGTTGGTCCGTTTAGCCGATTAATGTGCTGAAAGCGTTTTTAGGTGTTAGTCAGGAGTTTAAAAGTGTTTTTAACCAGTATGTTTTCAAAAGCAATTAAATAAATTTTGAAAGGTCAATTTTTTGCTAAAACAGCTTCCACAATTTTCATAAAGCTTTTTGGGAATACTCTATATATAGGTGGGAAACCAGCGACGTATATTCTGATGGTCAACCCGAATGGGGACTAGTTCAGTTTGCACTATTGGTATAACAAGCCACGTACAAGTTTTTCCCCTAAAAAAACCCTAGCCTCTCTTTCTGACTTCCTCTTCTTTGGTATCAGAGCACCTCTTTTGTTCTTGTTTTAAATATTTTTTATATAAGTAGTTACAAGGCAAACTTCATTTTCTTTATGATATATTTTCCATGATTGCTAGCTTTAATAGTAACCTTGAAGAATTATTTTCATCAATTGCTAACTTTGATATTGAAAACACTTATAAAAATCCCTTTGTTGTTTTAGACAAAGATTCTAATAGTTGGACAGACAATAACCCTTACACAAAAATTTTGGAACGTGCTTTAGGTATTTTAGAAATAGAAATAGAAAGAATTAATAGTGAATAGTTACATCAAGACACTTCATTAGAAATTTATTAAGAAGCAAAAGAGGTCCTAAATATGAAATTTATTATTACTTGTTGAGGTCTAGGTGGTATAGAACTAAAATTCATTATTATAGGTGCTGGTTCTATAATTGATAAAGCTCTGTTTAGAGTTGAAGGGAAAAATTTAAATCTGTCTTGGCTAAATATGTAAATAGTACATATGATTCCAAAACTAAGGGCTGTGTATAGTATGTCTTCATTGTTTATTGTTTTTGCTAAGGAATAATCAAAAGAAATGGTAGGCAAATTATGCCTAAGTGAAGTAATATTTCCTAATTTTGACTAGCTAAGTCCAAATTCAAGTAAAAGAAGTAATATTTCCTAATTTTGACCAGCTAGGTCCAAATTCAAGTAAAAGGTTTAACTGTCTACGGTGATAGAATAGCTTATCAACAAAATAAATAAAATATGTGTATAGATTTTCTACTATTTTTTCTTTAACATTGTCTATGGCATCTCCAAGGAAGCATAAAAATTGGTTGATTTTGGTTAACTGCTCGGCTGAGGTATGATCAAATAAATTTTCTAATGGTGGTTTCTCTGTGTGGATTTTTTGAATTTTTTGGGTTTTTTGGTAGTCTAACAGGAGAATATGATTTTTATTTTGTAATATAATGTTTTGTCTAATTAATTATACTTAATCTTTTTTCTAATGTAGTTATTTTTTATTTTTTTTCTTTTTTTTTAAAGAAAAGGGAGGGTGGGCAAACCCAAATCAATTTTTACCCCCCTCCCACCCCCAAAGCTAGAACCCAAGTCCACATAAGTGAGGAGCAACAGATTGCACTACCAACCAACTCGGCTACGCCCTTGAGGGCATGCAGTTATTTTTTGTTTACATGCTTCAACTGTATTGTCTAAATGATGTCTAATTTCATTAAGCTTTCTAATTGCACGTGTCATGGCTTTACAATGATTGCAAAAACGTATTGATGATGCTGATGATGATGATGCATTGTCTAAATTATTCATTAACTACCTATTTGATGATACTGATGCACTGTCTAATGGATTAATTAGATGGCTAACATAGGAATTGGGTCTTGTATGATTTCTTGCAAAATCTATGGCTTCATGAAATGCATAAAAACTTCTATAAAATGGATTGGGATAATTGATTAGTAAATCAACTACCTCTCTCCACTGATTATAAATTCCTGGTTATCTACCTCTAACTACTACAAAAAATACAAAGTGTTTACTGTCTACATTTTCATTAACTTGTGTAAAGCAATGCATGAGTGCATTGACTACTTTTAATTTATCTTGTGGGTTGTTGACACTCCACAAATTGTCTAAAATGCATTGCTGACTGTCTAATAATTGAAATTTATCGCTTAAAACTTAAATTTATTTCAGATGGGAACTGTCTAAGTTTAAGTGGTTCGAAATTCATAAATTGCTCCATTCCTACAAAATAATTATTGATTGATTAGTCTCAAAAGAATATCTGCTAATGTATTATCTTTGCCTACTATATGCTCAAATTTAGCTTTGTATCCACGTTCTGTTATTACTTTTAGAAAATAAATCCCTCTTTTACTAAATATGACATTTCTAATATTTACTATTAGATCTAAGCTTTAAAAATTTAGAAATAGAAGAAATTTATTATTTAGAACAAATAGATGAAATATTAGTAAGAGAAGAAGATAAAAAAACGAATTAGGGGAGAAAGTAGTCATAGACCTATATTAGAACCTATAGCAGAACCATCAAGTGTAGAAAGTTATTTAAATAAAAGAGGAATATCATAATCAAATGAAAAATATATAGAAGCAGAAAGAGTATTTAAAGCTAAAATAAAATTAAAGAATTGGAAAAATAGTATTTTCGTAATATCCCATCAATCCTTTAAGATCATAATTTTATAATCTAACTCTTATTTCCTAGCACACTTTTATAATTGGTAAATATTATTAAAAAAATTTATACATATTTTTTTATTTTTTAATCCTATTTTTTATTATTTGCAAAAAAAACTGACTTTAAATGAAAAATAACAAAGTAACAGGAAATATAGGAAGCAAGTCCTGATATTTACGGGCCTATTTCCTAATGTTTTTCACTCAACTTTTTGGGTTTTCTTAGAACAAAAAATAAAGAAATATGTTTGGTGGCCAGTTTTGTATCAGTAAATTAAAATGTAGATAAAGATACCAGTACAAAGCTCGGGTTAAAATGATTATCTTGCCAACTAGCAGCATTCATTTTTATATCATTTATATTCTTTATTGGTAGATCATCTGTCCCCATATCAAATATCTGTATCGAGGATTGAACGCAGGTAAATATGACACGTAAAGAGGTATTCAAGATTTTAAGTTGCGATCTTCTCCTGAAAAGAAAGCAACATCTGCATTTGAAGCTATTGTTAACGATTTCGGATTTGAAGTAATATATTTAAATTTCATGGTAATATCATATCCAAACATGTCTAACCCAATGAGTTGTGCAATTGTCGCAACTAATCGTTCATGAGTGATTAAACAGTGCACCCGATTCCCCTAGCCTCCGAACAAATGAATTTGTAATCACTATTTGTCTTGATTCATTCACCCTTGAATCGCAGAGCTACAGGAATGGAGCACATAGTTCTAAAACAAAGTAATCAGCACAATCTTAAAGTATAAAATCAACCCCTACTTGGCCCCTGCCAGACCCCTACGTGCCCCTCAAGTATTTACACAGCCATTACTCCTTGACCATTACCTAACCTGTCATGGGGTAATCATCTTGTATTTTTTTATGATTTTTTTTTCATAGATTGCTGCTATAAATATGCACGTTTTCACAATAATAACTTAATATTTCCCTAGTATAACCTCAGCATCTCCACATTATCTTAAATAAAAAAAAAAGAATACGCATAAACCATAAATTTTAGTAAATACAACTCTTTAATAATTTGGTTAACTGAAGACAACAAAAAAACTACAAAGTTTAAGTTTGAACAACTTATTAACTTTTATTGGTGTTAGATTCATCCAATATATATTTCTCAGCAATGAGAAGAAGATGTGGAAATATATGACAACCTGAGAAGAAAATACGTCTAAAAACTTGAGGGGTGATTTGCCCACATTCTTTTGCCTTTTAAAGGAATAATTAACAAAAAGATGGGTTTAGGGCTGAAATAGTTTAATTTTATAAATAAGTTGATGTAGGACGTTATTTTTAGGAATTTTAAGATTCTAGAATTTTATTATTTTAAGACTTTCTATTTTAATTAGAGTCAATTATGGTATTTTATTATTTTAGAACTTTTTATTTTGATTAGAGTTTATT